>JXCR01137712.1:10082-34681 GCA_002079205.1 Phalaenopsis hybrid cultivar | reverse complement strand
ATGAAATATTAAACTTAGTATTGTGGTTGCAAACTTACCTATGCTACTTCTGTGAATGGCTCAGTGCTCAACTAAGAGTGCTCACTTGTCGTTAATTAAGGGTGCTCACTTGAATAACATTTTGAAGAGTACTTGTCCACAACTCAGTGCCTCCTTAAAATTTTTTACCAATTGACCTAGTATTGCCTGGATTGTTTGTTGCACATGAAGCAACATAATACCCAGTTAATATGCTTTTTTATTATTTCTCTTGAACTCGATCATAAATCATCGATCTTCATCAACACTTTAATGAATGAAGAGGTGTTATATATTGTGCATAGGCTCAAGCAATCTAATATATGAAATCACATAATGAAATTCTAGACACTTAGAGCTGAAGGCTGCCCAACAAAATTCTAATAAGAATCGTACCTCTCTCTCTCTCCTCTTTTGTCTCTCTCTCTCTCTCTCTCTCTCTCTTTCTATCGTACAGATTGTTAGTTAGATGTAAGAAAACCTAACATGGTTAGTTAGGCGTGGATGTTGGTCGGGGGTTAAACCTTGTAAAAATCACATATCTTCTTTTTCGTGTCTCTGACACTTATTTTGGTTTATCTAATAACTCAAATAATTTATAACATAAATTCTCTAAAAAATAAAAATTAAATTTTAAATCTATTTTTTTTTTGCACACCCAATTAAAACCTCTCTTTAGTGTCTTAGCAATCTTACATTGATATTAGAGTTCGGTTCTTGCATTAGACTAAATAACCTCAAGTAGATCCAACTATGGAAAAATTTGGTAATCATAACACTTTGAAGCGTTTTCTATTGCCTGNCTTACATTGATATTAGAGTTCGGTTCTTGCATTAGACTAAATAACCTCAAGTAGATCCAACTATGGAAAAATGTGGTAATCATAACACTTTGAAGCGTTTTCTATTGCCTTNTTGGTTAAAACAACCCATTTGTGTCCTATGTTATCCTTCCTTTGAATGTAAGCCTTGCGCAATGCTGCGTGCGTCAGGTGAAATATTTGCGTACATAAGATGTACGCAACGCTGCGTGCATCAGAGGTTATTCTAGGGGTACATAGGAGTTATATCAGGGTTATACCGGAGGTTATAAGGGGGTATAACCCAGATATAACCCCATTGTACCCCCTGAATAACCTCTGATGTACGCAGCGCTGCGTACATCTTATGTACGCAAATATTTCTCGTGCGTCAGGGAGGTTATTCAGAAGTTGTTGAGGGGTTATATTTGTATTATATCCCCTGTAACCTTCATGTAACATACATGTAATCTACCTGTAACTTCTAATAAATTCTGCGTTTCTGTTTTCATATATTTGTAGGTTACAGATAGTTTACAGGAAGGTTACAAGGAGATTACAGGGGTATAACGCGGAAATAACCCCCTAATACCCTCTGAATAACCTCCCTGACGTACGCCTCGCTGCGTACGTCTTACGTACGCAAAATTTTCTCTTTTAATAGTCCGACCAATATATTTACATATCTANAAGAAAACATTGAAATGGGAATTAACATACAAAATGAAGAAAATATTACCTTTCGATAGACAACCAATCATCTTCTGAATCAATTCACCTGGCGACAATCCAAAAACTTTCCCAAATTCTTTACCTAACGCATAGAGAGCTGACTTGCTGTTCATACTATAAGTCCCTCCATGTTTTTCAAAATTTATTGAGAAGAGCACCTAAACAAACAACAAAAATTCAACCAAAGGATGCTTCATAACTGTGGAAAGTTGAGAAGTTCGGCTCCTCTTCATGGTAGGCCGGCCGGTTGCTTCACAAAATCATGAAAAGATTTAATTAGGGATATCTTTGGAAACATCTTTCTTAGTTTTATTCCCTTCCTATTTTATGTTTCTTTATTTTTTTTATTTCAAAATTACTTTCTTTCCTAATTTAGACTAAATATATTAGTAAATTTGTAAATTAGGATGGATTGGTTTCACTATATATATGTACACTATATGTGAACAATGAAATTAAGTAAACTTTTCCTTCCCAAGAAATTCTACATGGTATCAAAGATCCATGTTCGATTTCTATGTGATTAAGGCATCTTTCATTGACCAATTTCGACTGGATTGCTCGTTTGCATCCTTCGTCTATCTACATCGATCGGCGATCAATTTGACAGAATCGGCGTTGTTTCTTGCTTCGACTGAATTGGTTGTTTTAATCATTTGTTTGTCTGCATCATATGTGGTGCCTGCATAACATACCTTATCAATCTAATGTCTGGTAGGTTCTTAACTTTAAAACACAGCTTCATATTTTGATGGTTATATATCCTCACAACTGAGATTTCTCTTCTGCTATACAATGTAGAATTTCTGAGTTATCCTTAGTTCATATTCATTCCCAAAATCGCACAACATTTGACCCTAAATCTATCTAGAGTATTTTCCCTGGATATGTCTTCAATAAAAAGGGATGTAAGTGTTACTCTCCTATTACCAAAAAAATAAAACTCTATGGATATCAATTTTTTTTAAATCAATCATATTAACCCAAGTATAATGTTCAGGTGAAGAGTGCAAATGAACAATAATTTCGNTATCCTTAGTTCATATTCATTCCCAAAATCGCACAACATTTGACCCTAAATCTATCTAGAGTATTTTCCCTGTATATGTCTTCAATAAAAAGGGATGTAAGTGTTACTCTCCTATTACCAAAAAAATAAAACTCCATGGATATCAATTTTTTTTTAAATCAATCATATTACCCCAAGTATAATGTTCAGGTAAAGAGTGCAAATGAACAACAATTTCTAGATGCTTTTGATGACACATATACAGCCTCACTCTCTACTCCAACTAGCCCTCCTATCCTAATTGAGGATGTCCAACCAACCCAACCTGAAGCCATAATAAAGAACTTTGTGTGAACACAAGAAGGAAAAAAAACCTCGAGCAAGTGGAAGACAACTAACAAGAACATAACTGCTCAAACCATAACCCGACTCCACATTCACCTAAACTTTTGGGTTATGAGGAGTCTAGAACTCATGAGTTATCTCCTTCCTCTTCTAATATTAGTGATAAGAAAAACTGCTTTAGATATCCAGTTAAGGAGTACATAGGCTATGAGAATCTATTCTCATCCTACAAAATTTTTAATTCTAAAATTGATAATGTGCAGATTCCTAAATTTATTCATGAACCTCATGAAAATTCATAATGAATGAAAGCAATTGAAAAGGAGATTCAAGCAATGAAGCATAATGACACATGGATTCTAACTAAACTCCCTCAAGATAAGTAGTCAGGNATTCCTAAATTTATTCATGAACCTCATAAAAATTCATAATGAATGAAAGCAATTGAAAAGGAGATTCAAGCACTGAAGCATAATGGCACATGGATTCTAACTAAACTCCCTCAAGATAAGTAGTCAGTTGGATACAAATGGGTGCTCAATATGAAATACAAAACAAATAAGGTTATGGAGAGATTTAAAGTCAAACTTGTTGCAAAATGTTTCACTCAAGCCTATAAGATTAACTATCAAGAGACCTTTACAACAGTTGTAAAAAAAAACACTATCAAAATTCTTCTTTCAGTAGCAGTTAATAAGGAAAGAGGGTTGTATCAACATGACATAAAAATATGTTCCTAAACGGGGATCTGGAACAAATGTATATGAATATGTCACTACGACTTGAGAATAATTCCAACAAACACCTAGTATGCTAACTCAAGAAGTATCTCTATATGCTTAAGCAATCACTAAGAGTGCAANTGAAATACAAAACAAATAAGGTTATGGAGAGATTTAAAGTCAAACTTGTTGCAAAATGTTTCACTCAAGCCTGTAAGATTAACTATCAAGAGACCTTTACAACAGTTGTAAAAAAAAACACTATCAAAATTCTTCTTTCAGTAGCAGTTAATAAGGAAAGAGGGTTGTATCAACATGACATAAAAATATGTTCCTAAACGGCGATCTGGAACAAATGTTATTGAATATGCCACTAGGACTTGAGAATAATTCCAACAAACACCTAGTATGCTAACTCAAGAAGTATCTCAATATGCTTAAGCAATCACCAAGAGTGCAGTTTTAAAGATTTGTTAAAACTATGAGATCTCATGAAAATTCTCAAGGTCAAGCTCATCATAATTTGGTCATAAAACACACTTAGGAATATAAATTATTGTACTAATAGTATATGTGGATGATATAATTCAGACTGATGATGATAAAGGGAAGCTAGTCAATCTCAAATAAATGTTTGTCATTAAGTTTGAAATCAATGACTAAGAAACAATGTGATATTTTCAAGATATTGTAGCAAAGGCCAAGAAACCCCTCCAATCAACATTGATAGCTAGCAAGGTCCAAGAAAAGCATCATTATATTACTGATACCAATGTTCACCCAAATCCTGATAAGAAAATAGATTTTTATTACTCAAACACAATAGGATGATAATCAAAACTCAACATGAAAGAAAAATACAATAAAAATCTCCCACTAGGGCTAAGCGGGACAACCGGTGGACAGCTATGGTGAGGAGGTTTGGGTAATTGGTGGCACCCTGGAAGTGGGTAGGTAGGTGGCGGTTTGGCGCAACAAGTAGGAGAGGGGTTACAGTTGAAGCTGACAGTATGCGTGGATTTGGCAATGACAGTAAGGAGTCATGGCCTGTGAGGGATTGTGTGTTGGAGGGTGAAGGGAAGGTACAGTTAGCAGCAGCAGCAGGGTCGGCGGTCGAGTAGTAAAAGCTAAATCAGCAAGAGTTATGGTGGCTTGCGACCGGAACACGGAGCAAGTGATGTGAATAAGGATAACTATCCCCACAGGAGCAATCTATAGTCGGAGCACTCTCAAACCCTTCGAAAAGATTAAGACCTCTAACGAGTTACAGCAATAGCACCTTCTCGTCTTCGTATATAAGCCCTAGACAAAAAGACAGTCATTGACGACAAGCTGGACAAAAATCTTAAACGCAAAAAAAAAAAAAAAAAACTAAACAGAACATAACATTTATATATAATATAAGATAACGAGAAGGGGGAAGGGGGAAGGGGGAGAGAGAGAGGCGTCAACATCCTCCGGTCCTAATTAGGGTCGGTCAGTTCAGCCTCCCTGCTTAACTGGCAGATCCATTGTTGAATCGTTGGTCGGTTCAGTCCTAGCCCCTGCATCGACCTCTTAAGGTTGTGAAAGTTTTGACTTCATTCTTCAAAGCTTCTGGTTCTTCGTATGTGGTACTGGCAAATGAATATGATTGTCGGTTGCATTATCTCCCAAAATAATCCAAGGTCGACTTAACATGATCTTACATGGGTGTAAGCTAAGCCTCCCCGAATTGTGACGGCCATGGTGGTAAGATATCCATCGTGTGGTCTTTAAACATTTTCGTGACTTCCCTGTGTCTGGAATAAGTGTCTCGATCCTATCATCCTTTATTATCGCAAAAAATTATTCCCACTGATGTTCTCTACCAGCAAAGGCACTTGTAATCTCGGACTCCGCAGAAGGTAGAATGATGTGCTTACCCTCTATATGAAGGAGTAGGTGTTTTTAAACCCATCGTGCTGAGTTTTAAGGTAGACTTGTCACGGTCTCCATAACAACAGTTGGCAAGCATTCATAGGTACCACGTCGCACCACACTAAATCATGAAGTTGTCTTCCAATCGAGTACTCCACTAATGTCTATCAATGTTGGTCATGTTCTCCTTCAGCCGTATCAAAGAATACAGCTGAGAATATCTCCAAGTCATAAGACTCAATTTCTCCACCATCTACATAGACGTCACATTCTTGCTGCTCATTTGATCGATGATGACTGCGTGTATTTCTGTTCACAAAACAATGAGTGTAGAATAAGTTGTGGTGACGCCACTGCGGATCACTCATATCCTTAATTTGTAGGACTNGGTAGAATGATGTGCTTCCCCTCTATATGAAGGAGTAGGTGTTTTTAAACCCATCGTGCTGAGTTTTAAGGTAGACTTATCACGGTCTCCATAACAACAGTTGGCAAGCACTCATAGGTAACACGTCGCACCACACTAAATCATGAAGTTGTCTTCCAATCGAGTACTCCACTGGTGTCTATCAATGTTGGTCATGTTCTCCTTCAGCCATATCAAAGAGTACAACTGAGAATGTCTCCAAGTCATAAGACTCAATTTCTCCACCATCTACATAGACGTCACATTCTTGCTGCTCATTTGATCAATGATGACTGCGTGTATTTCTGTTCACAAAACAATGAGTGTAGAATAGGTTGTGGTGACGCCACTGCGGATCACTCATATCCTTAATTTGTAGGACCCGTCGAACCACGAGCACCCCGCGCTCATCAGGTGGAAGAACACACAACTCACCTTGTTCTTCAACTGCCTCCTCGTTGCTAACCTCCTCCACTGCGCCCTGCTCAGAAAAAGAGAACTCCACTCTTCAGGCAACTAGAAGCGACGTGCCCAAATCCATGGCATCTAAAACATTTTTGAGTAGAGATTGTAGTAAGTGTGTTATTTTTTTCGGGCTTCTTTTCACTAGGGATGGCTCTGTCCTTATCCGAACCAATTTTCACAACCTCCTAAGGTATGCTCTTGTTGGTGACACCAACTGCAGGTGGTTGGNTGAGTAGAGATTGTAGTAAGTGTGTTATTTTTTTCGGGCTTCTTTTCACTAGGGATGGCTCTGTCCTTATCCAAACCAATTTTCACAACCTCCTAAGGTATGCTCTTGTTGGTGACACCAACTGCAGGTGGTTGACTAACTGATGCTGGTTGTGTGCTCTATCTCTATTGTATGTCCATCTTCAAGGCAAAGGTCTGGACATCTTTGAGTGAACGGTAAGATTTTAGCTGCAAAACGTTGTTGATAGCGGGCATCCGACTACTCAGATATCAAGTTATGAAATATTCCTCTGGCTCGACCAACTCACACTTCATCTGCAACCAATTAAATTGCATTATGAACTGCTTCACTTATAGATCTCTCTGTCGTGGGTGAAGTCTCAAAAACATATCATGTCGGGTAATGTGGAGGTAGGTATCTTTTCTGTATTGTCTTCCTCATCTTATCCCACTTAGTAATCTTATCGTTGTTTTCTATTCCTCTGCCTCTGCAAGTTGTCTCACCACAAAGAAATGCTTTTCCTCAATTTGATGGCCGCTAATTTTACCCTTTTATCTTCTGGCACATCTTTGCACTCGAAGGTTCTTTTAACTGGCTGCAGCCAGTCGAAGAAGTCGTCAAGATCCATACTCAAAGTCCTTGTGTCCTCCATCTGTGGCATCCTTTCTCGGCCTCCTTTAATATTGGATTCCAAAACGGGTAGGTTCTCGTTTTTTTCACCCCTTCGACTTTCCCTATCACGATCGAGCACAATTTCTCCTTGGTTTCATTATCAATGTTTGTAAGCCTCTGTTGAAGTCGNCAAACCTATGCCAGCATGCAGGGTAGCTGAGCGGGATAAATCCGCTGCACGAGGAGAAAATATTGTTCGGACGAAGGTAGCAAAAAAATATTACATCAGTAGTAACCACTTTGAAATAAAGTGTCTACAAATAAAATTACGTCACGATATTCTCTGCGACAGGAAAAAAAACGGCATAGTAACACAGAAAATATTATCTCCTGTATTATTCATATATTATTGTGTGTTATTCATGTATTATAAAGCGCGTACCCAATGAAATCACGTCACGACACCCCGCGCGACACGGAAAAAAAAACGGCGCGGTAACACAGGGAATATTCCCTCATGTGTTATTCATGTGTTATTGTGTGTTATTCATGTATTATTGCATGTTATTCATGTGATATTAATGTGTTATTGTGTTATTATAACACCAAGAATATTCTCATGACACAATAATAAATGAATAACACACAATAACACATGAATAACACGGGGAATATTCCCGACAGAGAAAAAAGCGGCACAGTAACACGGGGGAATATTCTCCCACGTGTTATTCATGTGTTATTCATGTGTTATTGTGCGTTATTCATGTGTTATTTATGTGTTATTGTGTTATTATAACACCAGGAATATTCCCAGGAGACAATAACACATGAATAACACACAATAACACATGAATAACACATGAGGGAATATTCCTAGTGTTACTGCACCATTTTTTTTTCACTGTCGCGCGGGGTGTCGTGGCGTGATTTCATTGGGTACGCACATTACTTTGCGTGTCTAATACTGATGTAATATTTTTTTTCCGAAGCTAGGGGAGAAAATGTATTTCGGTGGCCCAATTTATTTTTTTTATACCGAAATATATTTTTACCTAATCTACGGTCTCTCCAATGATATTTTGCCGCATGAATGATATTTTGCAGCATGAAAAAGATATATATTGGGCATATTTCGGCCAAAATCAGCCCATAGCATCCAAAAAAAAGTTTGCACGTTATCGGGTAGAATTTCGTAGGGCAATTTTAACCTACAATTTTGGTAGCTAGGGATTGGTTCGTTTGAAATCCATAGTTGTGCCGGTCATAGGACGAGAAGCGTTCGTAGTCTCTCGTCATTCAAGTCTTGTATTGTTTAGGTTTTTTTGAGACAAGTCTTGCCACCATAATATTATGGTTGTAGGATTTATCAGGAACGAAACATTAGAATCTATCATTAAAATAGCAGAATATTATCATAATATTATACTAATAACACCACAATACAACCACATTTGTATTACAATAACATTGTAATACGACTGCATTAATAACACCAACTACATTTATATGACAATAACATCATATCATTACACTAATAACACTACAATACAATCACATTTACACTAATAATATCAAAATACATTCACATTTGCACTATTAACACAACAATACAACCACATTATTAACCTCACATTACAATCACACTAATAACACCACTATAACATCACATTTGAATCACAATAATACAACCACACAACCACATTATTAACACCACAATACGACCTCACTAATAACACCACTATATAACCATATTTGTATAACATTAAAATTTTAATATTACACTAATAACACCACAATACAACAACATTTATATCACAATAACACCACAATACGACAACACTAATAGCACCATTGTACAACCACATTTGTATGACAAAAACACCATATTATAACACTAACACCACAATGCAACCACGTTTATATCACAATAACACCACAATAATGCATTAATAACACCAATGTAGAACCATATTTATATGACAATAAGACGATTTCATAGCACTAATAACATCATAATATAATCACAATTGTATCATAACAACATCTAATACTGCACTAATAACACCACCATACGACCACATCAATAACACCACTATACAACCACATTTGTATGACAAAAACACCATATCATTAAACTAATAACACCACAATACAACCACGTTTGTATCACAATAACACCACAATACTGCGATACTAATAACACCACTATAAAACAACATTTGTATGATAATAACTTCATACCATAACATTAATAGCACCACAATACAACCACGTTTGTGTCATTATAACACCACCATACGAAGACACTAATAACACCACTATAAAATCACATATGTATGACAATAAAAACATATCATAATATTAATAACACTACAATAACATTGATATGTATTGTAGTATGCTCAATTTTCTTTACATTCAACACTTATTTTTTTATCAATTTGCACTATAAAGAGATATATTTTTTGTGTTTTTGTTGTAGGCATAACATGTAGGATGATTGGAGTGAGAGATGGAGTGAAATGAAAGCAAAATGGAGCGCTTGGGGAATCATATGCTTTCAGCACATAGGCACCTAGGTGTCAGCCTTGGGCCCGTGGGCGCCAAGGCGCACTACTCTGGGCCTTGGCGCCAATCCAGTGGCGTCTAAGCTTCAATCATATCTAGCAAACAGAGATAATGGGGCCTCGACGCCAGTCATTATCCATGTAAATAGGGAGAGTGGCACCCTAGCACCAGTCCATCGGCACCTAGGCGCCAAAATTGTCTGATATGGTTTCTGCAGTTGATTATGCACAAATTTAGGAGTTAAAAAGTCGAGAAGGCAGTTTAAACAAAAGGAGGATCAATGTAGAAGACTTAGAGAAAGTTTAATGGTGCAAAAAACGGGAGTTTAAATATAGGTTTATATTTTTTTGCATTTTTCTTCGAGAGATTTGAGAGAATTTTGCAAAGGAATATTGTTATTAGTGCAATGAACATTTGGAGATCACTTGAGGAGGAGTTTTCATTTTTTTCTCAAGGAAAAAGTTAAGTGTTTCATTTTACATTGTCTTCTATTATTTGTAAATTCATTTTTAATGAATTACTTTATTATGAGAAGATGAATTGTAGTGTTTTCTTCAAGCACTGTGAGTAGATCCTTTATACCCTTCTCTTGTGATGAATTACTAGTATGTGTAGGATAGTTGGTTATATTTAGAATATGTTTTTAATCATTAAAATGATGGTTTTTCTATGATCTTAATTTACTTATCATTATGATCAAGTGATATGTTAAAATTTGTTGTAAATCCATAATGACTCTAAAGAGTTGTGGCTTAAACAACTAAGGGAAACTATATTGTACTAATGGGTAAAGAAAAAATAGTCCATAGGGCAATGCAAATAGATAGGAAAATAGATTTTGATTGGTTTAAATTTGGGTTTCTATGGTGACAGACATAAGTATTAATCAAGTTTAAACCAAACTTCTTTATGCACATGAAAGATGGTAAAGAAGATGTTTTCTACTATTTGTTATTATTTCAATCTCTATTATAAGTGTTCCATTCCTACACACATTACTTATGTCATTACAAGGGAAGATTAGATTTTATATCTTGATCTTTCTCAATTTAATTAGCTTTAGTAGAATTAACTTAAGAGTATTTCGATATAATTAGTGATAGCTTAGTAGGATTAACAAGCATAACTTGGATCAACCATACTTACAGGCTAAGAATCATTATAGTATGCTAAAAATTTTCTTAAGTTTAATCATGGCCTCCACTATGGGATCAATAATCCAAACTCAACAATTTGATATTACTTGAATGATATGTATACCTATGTGAATATCCTAGCGTGTAGTGCTTCATTGTTGTTAAACGCAAGTTCTAAAATTTACATAAATATCTAAGATTTTAAATAGTTCATCCATATACACTAGGTTAAACAAGACGTCGTTCAAGTTGTTAGCATCGTTGTCGTAGAGGTGCGATGGTGTATTTGACTCAGGAAAATTTTAGTTGAATTAATTAGACTTATATTTGAAAAATTATATTGTAGTTTATTTTTTGTAAGTGTTTGCTATCTGATTAATGAAAAAAAATAAGAAAAAAAATAAAACAACAACAACATTATTATATTTGAGTTTTTGTTTAGTGCGTTTTAGTGAGATTTACTCATTGAACCTTTAGTTGTGTATGCATAGTGCAGGATCTTTGAGACTTGTACTCTACGATTAAAAACTAGAGAGAAACTTAGAAGGATTAGAAAATACAAAGGACTTTACCAATTAATAGAAGAAATGATAAATATTCAATAGAATAATCCATATAATGAACATCATAATGCACATAGACCATTAAGGGGTTACGCTAATCCTATAATATATGAAATTCACTTAAGCATTTAAACTCTTGGCGTTGAAGCTAACACATTTGAATTGAAGCCTGATATTATCCAAATTGTGAAGAACAACCTGTTTGGGAGAACTCCATCCGAGGATCCAAATTTACAATTAACAATTTTTCTAGAGCTTTGCACTATATTTTGATATAATGATGTGTCAAATGACGTTGTTAAAGTTTGGCTTTTTCCCTTTTCCTTAAATGGATAAAGCTAAAATGTGGTTGAATTCATTAGCACCTAAATCAAAGAACTTGAGGTGAATTGGCCCAAAAATTCCGAGCTAAGTATTTCCCACATTAAAAAACTGCTAATCTAAGAAATAATATTACTTCATTTTGTCAGTATGAAGATCAGTCAATATATGAAGCATGGAAAAGTTTTAAGGAACTTCTAGGAAGTGCTTACATCATGTTCAACCCGATTGGTTGCTCATTCAAACTTTTTATAATATGTTAGTAGGATCACTTAGATCTATCATTGACGTTGTCGATGAGGGTTCACTCATGTTGAAGCCATTTGATGAAGCTTAATCTTTAATTGAAGGGATGACTACAAATAATTTCCAATGACCTTCTAAAAGGGTAAATCCTATAAAAATAACTAGTGTTCATGATACATACATGCTTTCAATTCTTACTTCTCAAGTAGCAGCTCTATCTAAGAAAATAGATCATCTTGGATTGAACTAACCTCAAATTTATCTAATAATTGAGGAAAATTCATTAGGACAAATGGTGATTCTAACACTTCATCATTTGAGACTTTAAATGAAATTAACAATAGACCTAACAACCCTTATTCCAACTTCTATAAACCATGTTGGAAGAACCATCCTAACTTTAACTAGAATAATAATTATGATGGGGGAAACCAACAATGGGGAAATAAACAAGAGAATACTTTAGGAAATTAGAATAATCAGGATAGTACCAACTATAGACCTTCTTATCCACTAGAATTTTACAATAATCCACAATTTAAGGAGAAGAAGTTGTCTCTAGAGGTGGTTGTGTTGCAAATGGGAAATCAACTGCAAAATCAAGGTGTCGCAATAAGGAATATAGAGAATCAATTGGGACAAATTGCTAACTCACTTAGCAATCGACCACAAGGAACTCTTTTTAGCAACACTGAGATAAACTCTAAGGAAAAGAATACCGAGCAAGTTAAAGTTGTACAGCTAAGAAGTGGAAGAGAGATGGAGGATGTCATTCGAAAAGATACTGAGGTTCAAAAATAAAGCTTGGAAACTAAAAAATCTGAAGAACATGTTTTTAAGGATTTGGAAAAACCAACCTCTCCTACCAAGATTAGCTTAAAAAAATCACCACCTCTATTTCCTTAAAGACTTTGACATCAGAAGCGAAGCACTTAGGAATCCATAATGACTCGAGAGAGTTATGACTTCAACAACTAGGAGAAACTAAATTGTACTAGTGGGTGAAGACAAAATAGTCAATAGGGCAATGTAAATAGATTGTGAAATAGGCTTTGATGGGTTCAAAATAGAATTTCTAGGGTGACAGGCCAAAAAACTAACCAAGTTTGAACCAAACTTCATTATGCACTCGAAAGAGGGTACAGAAGAGGTTCTCTCCTATTTGTCACTTACTAAAATCTCTATTCTAAGGGTTTCATTACTACACATATTACTTATGTCATTGCAAAGGAAGGGTAATTTTTATATCTTGATCTTTCTAAACTTAATTAGATTTAAGGCAGTTAATAGAAGTGGTGATATTTATGTAGGATTAACAAGCATAATTTAGATCAACTATACTTTCAGGCTAAGGCTCGTTATAGTAGGCTAGAACTTTTCTTAGGTGTAAAATCACATAATTTTCTTTGAGATTGATAATCCAGACTCATTAATTCAATATTACTAGATTGATATGTATACTTGCATGAAAATCCTAATGTGTAGTGCTTCATTGTGATAAACTCAAATTCTAAAATTTATATACCTATTTAAGATTTCAAATAGTTCATCCATAGACACTAGGATAAACTCAAGCGGGCTATGCTCAGAGCCCCTATGTTTGGATGTTGGAGTCTTAAGGACTTAGAATTTTTGTGCTTAGAGGAAAGCCCCATAAAATTAAGTGCTTTGTGATTTACCCCTACAAATCCAAGAGTGTAACTTACCCTTTCATTTTCTTAGCCCAAAAGCTAAAAGACAGAGTTGTACTGATCCCATCATTTGTCTCAGTGGTTTCATCTGAATTGATATTTAAAACTTGTCGACCGAGAAGATGAAGATATTTCTTTAGTCTTTGTCCTCTCAGTCATTGAGAATTCTCTTCGTGAGAGATTCCCCAGCTTATATCCTGCAAATGGAGGTGGGTGTCTGTTGCTACACTCAATAAGGCATTTGTACACCTCTCAATCACTTACCCTTACATTTTCGTGAGATCACTAGAATGAGTATGATTTGTTGTTGATTTGTTTGGGTCTCATTTTGCTTGTGTTTACATCCACGCATGCACATTGCACAGATTTTAAATTGCATAAAAAATGCCATATTTTTGTGAGTTTCATCGATCGGTGGTCATTTATGCAATCAGTTTGATCAATCCTTCTTTGTTGACTCAATCAATCACTTATGTCAGTTCGACTGAGTGACCACCACTAATTCGATTAGTTAATCTGAATATCCTCATTAACTCGATCGCTCAATCTTCATAAGTCAGATCCACAAGATCGACTACTTTTGTTAGTTCAATTGATTGATTGTAATCAGTCTGATCGGTTCGCCCAACAATCCTTGTCGACTCAATCGACCGGCTATCACGTTCTCTATCGACTCGATCAACCACTTCAGTTGGTTTGATCGATCAATTGTCACCAATCTGATCAAATCGATTCATCCAACCACTTCTGTTGGTTCAAACATTCGACTGCCACTAATCTGATTAGTTAATCTGACCATCCTTATCAACTCAACTGATTAGCAATTATTGACTTGATCGACTCAATCGATCATTCTTGTCGGTTCAACCGATCAGCCTCCATGGCCCGATCGGTTCTTCCGACCGTTATCATCGGCTTGATCGAACAGCTGTCATCAGCCTAATCGACTCGATCGACCATTTTCATCGATCGATCACCACCAATCTGATCAGTTTGTATGTCTATCTTTATCATTTCAATCAACCACATGGGCAATACTAGTCATCGTATCGTGACTAGCATGCATAAGTTGTGCTAAGGTTCCAAGGGGCCTAATAGGTGCCACTTAAGCTTTTCGTTCCTTTATTACTCATATGCATCATATTTTCAAAAATTATTTACAATCTTAGCTTAGAACGTATATGAGGTCAAAATTTTAAAAGTTGTTGTTCATATAAAACTTCTATCTAATGACACCTCTTAGAATTTTTGGATCCTTAGGATGGGGTCGGGGATGACGTCCCAATAGAAATATACACCACTCTTTTGCTACACCTCTGCACACACTTAGATGATGTGACTAGAACAATATATGTCAGATGTTGTGTTAGGCTAGGATTAGGGTGCTAGGTAGTCTTTTTGATGTCTTGGTTATAATTATCTAGTAATTTGGTTGCCCTACCTAAACATCATTTTGGGTGCTACTTTTTTGGGTGATGTTGGGGTATAAGACATGCACATTAGTATGTTAGGGGTAATTTTCTTGTAGGGAGCCATATCCAATGGCAAGGGATTATCGTGATTTTATCCAACACAGTTTGTGCAGGTGTTGTTTAGTCTCTCTGCCACCGGGCATGGTTCGCTACATTGCATGTAAATAATTATTTATACTAATTTGATTTTCAGTTAGATTGATTTTTTTTTACTTTCTCATGTACTTTTTAGAGTCTCTAGGCTCGATTCTATTTCGAGATAAGGTACGGGCATGAGTTCCGAGATGCCTACTGGGCGAAACCACATGACGAGGACCATGAGCAGCAGACTCGTGTCCTGTACCTTAATTTTGACTGCTTATTTGTGTATAGAAATAGGATCAGACTTGTATATGCGGTGTTTAGCCATATTTTTCTCTTTTATAGGATATGTTACCAATCCAGCAATATCATCCATTTATTTATTATATTTGGTGTGCTTTTACTTTCTGTAGTGAAATCAACTTGACTTCGTCGTTATTTGCTTGTGGATTGTTTGGGAATCATGTGAACATAACTTTAGACTCTCTAAAGACATACTTATAAAATTTTCTACAAAATCCTACAAAAATATTACTACTAATCAAAATTTAGGATAAAAACATTACATCATTACTTTTTCTGTATGTCCATCAGGTTGAATTTTAAATGGGTTGCATAGCATGAACATATCCCAATTCATATTAATAGAGCCTCCACATTAGGACTTGTGTGGATAACTACATCATATTGCATGTCTCGAAGCGAAGTTTGTGTGCTTCTTCAACCTGACTGACCCATCAAAGATTTCCACTTAAGTAGTCTTCTAGCACGTTTAGGGTCTCAGAGGCTTCCTCGACCCACATGGAGAATAAATCCTTTGTGAGATCGTCTTGGCTTCATGCTCGTACCTCTCTTCTCTTTCCACTCCAATGGCTTCCTCTCCACTTTAGCAGGTATTAGTCCTACCTCCACTTGTTCTACCTACAAGGGATCATTGGACTTAGAGTTTCCTTCTCTTAACCATAAGGCTAATGAGGTGCCCTTTAACAAAGAAATTCATGGATTGCTGATAAGGGAACCCTAATTGTGTTGGGTTAACAACATTTACAACTAGGTAGACTTAAGGTCCTCGTAGCTTTGGATGTAGGATCCCTAGTTGTGTTGGGTTAACAACCTGATTAGGATTAAAGTACCCTTCATTTACTTACCCCCTTTGAGCTCTGTCACTCCTTTAACGCTCCATCGATGTCATCTCATAAGCCTTGATTGCAAACAAACCGCCACCTATTTTGGATATGGTAAATCACCCTCTGCCCTTATGGTCTGGTCAAGCTTAAAAGCATAGTGCAGACCCTACAAGGTGACCTAATTATTTCATGTGTCTTGATTATCAATGAGTCGTTACCTATTTGGGATGTGAGAGACTCACTCTCTGCCTTGGGGCTTAGCAAAAAACTTTAAAAGTGTCGAGATGCTCTTATGAGATAACCATCCTTTGTGATACCTCTCACTAGTCTTCACTTGAATGTAAGCATGATTCTTTTAATTGATAATATTTTTGTGCATCCTTTAAGATGTAATTGACCAAAGGAATATATTCCTTTCAGAGTTGCTTTTGAACCCATGACAAACACACAAATTTGGTTCTCTTATTACTTACGTAACTTATATAGTATTTTTTCATGGATATTTGGTTCAAGGTATCTCGATTCAATCCTTCTTGGATGTATACTCTAAACCTATAGCACAAGGTTTACCTCACATAAACACTTTAGGTTATTTCTAAATTTGACTGTCTAGTCTCCGTCTTTATTCATTTTTTTCTAATCCCTCAACTTCTTGGAATTGTTCTAATGATTCAAGTAAGAGGGCTATTTGGAAAGGAGAATTTTAAGACGATGACTAAACATATTGGCGACTTTGATTTTTATAAAAAGAACTGAAACATACATGCCATACCCGAGGCTAAGCAACACTTCTCAAATAAGGTAACCACACTTTATTTAGATAAATAAGAACTTTTAATTCCTTACTAAGAGTATGAGAGTAGAATTCTTGGAAATTGAGACTCTTAACACTAGTTTTAGCCACTCAATTAGCACATGCATTCCCTTCACAACAAATACAAGTACTTTTATAATACAAATTTTCTAAGAGAGATTGAATATCACTCAAGACGTAAAAAATTTGATGTCAGCAGCCTTGTTTTCCTTATAATTTGAAAACAAATTAGGAGCAAGTTGAACATCAAGTTCAATCCAAATGTACCCAATGCTAAGGCAATAGCTAGTTTCAAGTAATATTTCAATGCAAATAGTTAGGCAAAAAACACATAATAGATCTCCAAAGGACCTAGAAAAATATCTCAAAAGACTACCAAAGTCATCATTATGCTTTGAAAGATATCATCAGTATCACATTTAACCTAATTAAGTTGAGGTTTAAAACATTTAATCAAAGCAGTAATAGATTCAAAAGGTTTAGGAAAGGAGAAATCAAAATTCTTAGCTAAAAATTTGCAGTTTTTGAAGCTTTGATTGTTCAATCAAATTAGTTTGGAATAAAAGAAGAATTTTCTTTTTAATCAAAGGGACAATACGCTGATAACCCATTTTAATATTGTTATGTTTGGAATTGTTCCTTAATTTACAAATATACCAAAAGATAATAGTGATGATAATGCTAATATTATGGTCCTTAATATTCTCCTTAATCACTGATAACCAAGAATTAACAAAATCTTTGATAAAAAGCTTGGGATTAACGAAAGGTAAGTTAAAAATTTTACCTATCCACTTCCAAAGATGAGAAGCAGAACAATATTAACAAAAAATTGTTAGTTTCTTTCAAGTGATGCAATACTGATATTTATAAGTTAAATAAAATCCCTTTGTTTGAAGATTACAATCAACTGATAAATAATTATGTAAAATTTTTCAAGATAATATAGGACAAGAGAATGCTATAGAAATTGCCCAAAAAAACTTAAAAATAATAGAAGTGTCTTTCTTATCTCTAAAAGTATGCCAGACATCCTAGAAGAAAAAACAAGCTGGAGCTCAAAGGGATAAATAGATTTTGATCCCTAACCTCCAAATTAATATAAAGGGAATAAATCTTTTGAGCTATAGTGGAGGAGACGAGATCATCCTTAAAATTCCTATCTTTTGAATCATTATTAATAACACAACAAGCTTTCAAATTAGAAATTGTATGTTAATTGATAAGAAAGTATGAAGAAATCATTTTTTGTGAGGTCTTTCTTTCTTCTTAGTGCTTAGGATCTAGTCATAGGAATTTTTCTTGAGTATCCTAGAAGACTAGAGATGGAACCCACCTACATAGAAATTAAAACTGTTTCTTAGCTCTCTTTAAACCCTACACGGCTTGTCATAAACCTCCAGCACTTGGAAGGTTAGGACCAACTTGTGAGGATTCGATGATGAATTCTCATAAGTTTTAAAAGCTCCAGGAAAACCCATTGCGAGTTTCGTACATTCGAGCACGAATGTCACGATTCAGACAGTCGGCGCGCATAAATGTTAAAATTTGCATCACCTACACCTCTATTTGTCTTATAATTAATAAAAATTAAAATTAATTTCTAAAAAGATCAACCGCGAGCCAAAACTTCGACGAAAACTAAATTTGACGCATTTTTGACACGATCGCCAACATAGTGGTCTGAAAGATCCCATATGACAAAACGAATTGCACGAGTGCTTCCGGAACGTCGATTTTACCTAGGAGATACATTCACTTCACCACGAAGCCGTGCCCAGACGAAAAGTGCAGGAAAGATAATTATAACATTATTATTGTATTATAATTATTAAATGTTATATATATAAACTATACTTCTATCTTTTCTTAAACCCACTCATGTGGCGGCCCCTTTTTTTATTCTCTCTCTCTTCTCTATATTATCACATTATAAATAAATAAATATAAAAAACATTAAAAAAAAGGTATGCTCTCTCTCTCTCCTATACGCATGTCTCCTTTATCACTGCCGTCAAAATAAATAAATATATATATATATATCTATATATATAATAATAATAATAGTATATCACCTCTCTCTCCCACGCTTCTCTCTCTTTCTCTCTCCCACGCTCTCTCTCTCTCTCTTCTTCTCCTATATACCAGCTAACTTGTTCCACCCAACACCACCTCAACGTTCACCCCTCCACACATTCTCCTTCTGTAGCCGAGCACTTCACCAGCGAACACACAAGTTGAGCTTCTCGATTCCTTTTCTTCTCTCTATTTTTCATATGCATATCACACTAATCTTTTCACACATTTACATGTCTACCACTTAATTCTTACGTATTTCCATATCAAAATTCTAAAATTTGAGATTCACAATGCATGCCACCTTAAATTCATGTACATACCATTCAACTTTTTTTGTATTTGCATATATAAACCTAAGAAAAAAGGTAAAAATTTTACATGCATACCACCCTCCTCTTATGTATTTACAAGTCTAAAAAATACAAAAAATAAAAATAAAAATGAATTTACATGCATGCCACGTATCACCTATATTTACATTCAAGACAATTAACTTTTCTATATTTTCTTGCACACCTCCAAAATGCCCATATATTTGCGTGCACAACATTATTTTCTTATATATTTACATGTTTGCCACTCTATTTCCTAAATTTTTACATACACGCTTTGCAAATTTTATATATACTACACGCTCACCACACAATTTCTATTTATTAAGATACATGTTATATATTTCTCGAATATTCATACGCTCGCCACTTAATTTTTATGCGTTTATATAACTAATATCTAAACTTCGATGATCCTTATGTATGTCGTTCGAACACGTCTAAAAAAAACTTAAACTTTTTAGGGGCAAAACAACTTAGGCTTCGGAGACGATGAGGTTGACGCACCGTCGACATGGATGAGTAGGAGATTAAGGGGTATTTCTGATTTAAATAATTATAGAAATTTAAAAAAAATCATAACTTGACGTAGAAAAATGTCTAAAATAAAATAAATATACCCCTATGTTCAGTAAATTGAGGAGAATAATGTGAACAAAAAATTTAAAAGAATATGTGCTTTAGTTAATTAAATCGATTAACATTGAAAAATTCTTATTTTTGAATTAAAAAAATCCCGGAAAATAAAGTAAAAATAAATAAAAACAATACAAACTCTTCTTTGGTAATTTAATTAACTCATGAATAACAATTCAATAAAATAGTCATTTGGATTGAATTAAATGAATTCTGAAGTTAAAGACCCCAAGTGTAAAATGATAATTATGGAGTTTTGAACCCCAATAAAATTTTAGGTCAAACCAAAGGGTAAAAGTGTAATTTCTCCAATTATTGAGGGTTGAAAGATGATTAAGTATGGAAGATTCTCAGGTAAGGGGCTTAAGATAGGAAGATAATAATTAACTAATTTGATGCCCTAGAAAATGATTACGCATTATACAATCGTTTAATAAGGATTAGCATCACTTAACATAAATAACAAATATATCCTTAATGATCTAGAAGCTTTGTAGTGAGCTAGGGTCGATCTGAAACTATTTAAAAGAATTAGAAAAGATAATCTATCATAAACACTACATGCTCAAAGCTTAATTAAGAGAGAGAAAACTCCCTTAAGTAATTAAACTCACTATTGGGGTGATCACCCTTTCAAGCATCGAACAAAATAGTTGTTAGCCTACTCATGTGTTAATTAAGATATACCGAGCATAACTTAGAAAGACATTAATTTAGTTCATATTGTTTAATTAACAGTCTAACAAGACCAAAATGAACTTAAAATGCTCTAGAAGATTCCAAGTTGGTTTAGAGTTATTATCTGGACATCTTTGGGAGATTCCATATATTTTAGAGGACATCTGGGTCATCCACGATTTGTTGAAGAAAATCATTATGAAAACACAAACAATCATTAAAAATCAAACGAATCTCTAAGGGCCCACCAAGATATGGTTCAGGACCCGATAATTTACACAAATCAATAGAAATACTCTGACTACTTATCCTACATTTACAACCCAGTGCTCAAGGATTTAAGTCTTTTCTAAGATATTTAAATGCTTGTGAGCGAATGAGAATATTTATTTGTGTTACATATGGATCATTAGACTGATGTAAGTCTGAGGTTCAGGTGATAAGGGCAATGACAATAATGTTAATGTGTGTTGAAACGAGGGATACGATGAATGATTTTAGAATAATATCTCTTACCCCCAAAACCTTTAAGAAAAAGAGAGGATACAGACCGATGATACTATTCAACAACTCTTGAGAATATGATTGCCCCTGATACTCTTAATCGCCTATAATCCTAACTTGATTAGATTGATTAACTTGTGGAATGCACTTCTCTACAAAATATTTTAAACAAAAATCTCTTTTACATCATAAAATTGTGTATGTGTGAAAATTAAATTCAAATGAAAATTTGTAAAGGTTTACAGTTAATTGCTTGAATCGAGTTTAGAACATCCCTCCATAGATGATTGGGTTGGTAGCTCTTGCTTAAGGTCGGGAAGCACACAATCCAGCTCCGAGCCCCCACCTTTACCCATGTCTTACACTCAGTTCTGGTCTTTCATATGTGCATAGAAGTTTTCTTTTTACTCGAGTTTTGCTATGACTCAATTTCCGACTTTCACGTACCAGATACTTCTGTGTAATTTATTTAATTTCTGTAAATTTATTCTGCTTTATGGTGTTAACCATGCAGAGAGAATAAAGAGAAGATGACAAGTACACATTTATATTTTATGCACTGCAATTTTATTTTTTTACTTTACAACATATTTTTTACATGAATTTATTTATCTTGCTTGCAAAACTTTTCAAAATTGAAAATTACAAAACTATTTTCAAAATTAAACAACATTTTTAAAATACAACAACAATCAAAAACTTCATAATACATAATCTTGAATTTACAGAAGTCCATCGGGAGCCACGGTTGCTAACGAGATTTCCCTAGTTTAAATGAGCTTAACAACTCATTTTGGCTAAGTAAATTCAAAAGAAAATAATCACACCATAATGAAGAAACCGTAAGATCCTAACTGGTGTCTCTTTAATCAACTTTAAGCCCCCCATAACACTTAAACAAAAAAAATTGACGTGAAAACTGTAAAACTTTTTGGACCTTAGATCTTGGGATTGCCACTTCAACGAGGAGCTTAGACCTAATATCGTGGGCAACAAGACAAATATGACTAAAAGATAACTTCGGGAGAGCAACCAAATCTATAACAATATACATTCCTTAGCTTAAATAACAAGCCATAGGATTTTGAGGTAGTCAGTTTAGTACGATGTAATTTCTCAATTCATATTTTAGTCTTTTCCACATTCACATTGTGCAATTTAAGCCCTAACTCGACTTAGGCTCTGAAGTTATCGTTCGTTATGACATAAACCCTCATATCTTATAGTCTATTTGTATGACTGTGTCATGTAAGTATAAGCTCCAAGTAAACAAAATCGAAAATATGAAACATGAAATAACTTTTTTCTCAAAATTGAAGCCAAACAATAAAATAGTTTAAGAGGTCATTAAGGTTCCCCTCGGGTCAGTGACAACTCCTACCTTTAATTCATTTGGATTCTTAAAAATAATTGTTCCCTTTTGATACATTCTCTTTTGAACTTTCAATATCTAATCGTGAAAAACTTATAATTTAAAATTCTTGAAGGCAAAACCACATATTTGAATCGAGAGTATTCTTAAGCGGTTTTGGTCATTTAAGATATAATTAACTATAGAGGTTTGCCTCTATAGGGAGCTTTAAAATCCTGCTTAATATAAATCATATTTAATTTTCTATATTAAATAAGAGAATTTGTCGGTCAACATGAACAGTTTCGCAAAACCAGAATAGATGCATAGATTCTATAGTTTATTTAATTGAGTTTCACTATCAAACAATGTATCCATTCATTGGAATAGATGTATCACTTGCGGTGTTGTGCTCGTTTATTTAAACTATTAAATATATGAGATCAGTTCAGTCTCGTATTTTTTTTAAATTAAAATGCTACTTTTCNGATAATGTGGCATAACTGTACACTATAGGAGAGACTTATGGTGTATTTATATATATGTATATATATATATTATTTGACATTCAAGATGTATTAGACTTCAATTCAATTTTATGTAATTTTTATATCACATCATTTTTATTTTATGTTGTGAGTTATTGTTAGAAAATTGACAACACTAAAATCATTTTATTAATAATTATTAAAATTTATAAATTATAAATAAATGTAATTTATCTTATTGTAATTAAACATTATGATTATTTTTATTGTAAAATTGTAAATCATTATACAGTTTTATTTATTTAAAAATCATATGAAATGTATTTTTCAGAAATTTAAACATTTCTTTCAATTTAAAATTATTTCTCTGAATAAAAAAAAATCCTCAAGAACAGTGTGGCAAAAAAAATAAAAAATTAAAGGGCAAACACTTTTAATGAATTAATAAGTTATTTAGAAAATATCATTTATATTAAAAAATATAAATGAAATATATTAATTAAAATAATCGAGCATGAGTTTTTTATATAATAATTTTTTTTCTTTTCGAGTGTGGTATATAAATAATTTAAGGAATGCCATATTTATTCCTTAAATTTTGATAAAATCAAAATTTAAATTATATTTAAATAAATTTTGATTATCTAATTTATTTTTCATTTTCTTATTTAAAATATTTATTCTGATGTCTTTTTGGAAAATTTTGATTTTATTTTTAATTAATATCTACAAATTCAAGAACATAAAAATACAATTTTCGAATCATATCATAGTGCTGAAATAAACAAGGAGTACTCCATAGAGAAAAAAAAAATTATAATAAGAAAAATTATTGGTATTAAAAATATATAATTGGTAGATTCCCCATTTTTTTTGACTATTTTAATCAAATTTATCACTATTATTTTCAAATTTAATAATTTATTTTCATCTTGTCGGCCTCGGAAAAAATATTACATCAGGACTACGTACAGAGTCCAATGAAATTATGCTTGATCGGCTCGTAACACAACAAAATATTCATCTCTCATTATTAATGTGTTATTCATGTGTTATTATATGTTATTCAGTTGTTATTAAATTTTGAGAATATTTTCGATATTATAATAACACAATAACATAATAACAAATAAATAATACTTAAACAACATATAATAATATCTGAATAACACAATAATATAATAACAACCCAACCAGAACACAATAATATATATATATATATATATATATATATATATATATATATATATATATATATTTTTTTTTTTTTTT
>JXCR01137710.1:31144-45072 GCA_002079205.1 Phalaenopsis hybrid cultivar | reverse complement strand
TCTTTTCTTTTTTTTTTTTTTTTTTTTTGTGGAGCATTTACATGCATATGTATAAATGCAATTACTATATATTTACATATCCAACACCCAAACTTCAGTTATTACATTTATACCACTCAATTTTTGATTATTCACTCACAACAATGCTCTAATATGCTTGGTGTCCATTAAAAAAATGTAATTCAAAACTTCTTAAACTCATGGCAAGTAAGAGTTGTTAGTGTCATTGAATTGCTCTCCAAAATGAGGGTATTTCATTATCAAAAATGACAAAAGCTTACATCTTTTTGTTAGCTATAAATTTGATTATTATACCTTATCAAAATTATTGCAACTTGAACAAAACTCTAATTTCATTATTTCATTAAAGTATTTTTAAGCAATTAGAAAAGCAATTGATTGTTAAATATTTTTAACTTAATATATATTTAATAACTTATTAAATGAGAATAATTTAAGATGATTCAAAGACATTTTGAACTTATTTTAATTTTAAGTCAAAGTTGTTTAAAAGGTAAGTAATTAATTAATTAAGTTAATTAAGATAATTTAAAGTATGTTTAACTTGTGTAAGTTTCAGCCAAATGAATATAATCATATAAATTTTTGGTTTTTGGGATTTTAGTGAAGTTAAATTGTTTATTTTGATGAATTTAATTATAGGAATGTGTTAATTACTTAAAACAAACATTTAATTAACAAAAGCCTAATGAGCAATGCATATATCTCACAATTTGGGTATGACTTGTATTGAATTATTTTAATTTTTTATAAGAAACACATACAAACTTAAATCATCTTAATTGATAACAATGCCTTATGCAAATTTCATGGAAAACATATCATTTAACATAAACATAATAGATCCTAAATTTCTAACGTGAGATATGTTACACACATGATATAGAACATAGGAATTATAAAAGAATTTTCATTAAGATCCATGTTAGAATTTTCGGCATAGGCATAGATGACTTAGAACATGTTAAATTATATGTAGGAACATTAAATAGACGAACTAAATTAAAAAATTAATATTTCACATTTATTTAATTCAGTTAAGGCTAAACATGCATAAAAACATGACAATTTTGATAAAGAAATGCTTATAAGTTTAAACCAATTAAATTAGAGATGAAGCTCTATGATATTAGGCAAAAACATTTTGGTTTTAAATGTAAATATGCATAGAACTTATGGAATTTTTTGCATGGACATTTATAAAAATTTTGACTAAAGCATTTAGAATAAAAATTAATCAAAAGCCCTTTAATTTAAATAACATTTTGGAAGATTAGTGAAGAAATGTCATACATTTGTTCTGAATTTAATTTCTTTTACTCTTCTTTGCTTATTTCCTTGTCTTTTTTATTGAATTCTCCAAGAATTACTAGGAGTTCTCAGTTTTAGAAGGAGAAGAAAAAAATTATTTTGAGATAATAATCAAAAGGGAATGAGAAACCTTAGAATGGGAGAGGAGAGAGGAATAATGTTTGAATGTTGTGTGATTCCTTGAGGGAATGGTGGGTTACAACTCAAAAAATGATGGTGGTGGCTGTTTTTTCAAGGTAACGTGGTAAGTCGATGGATAAGATTAAATGGGAAGTTTTTAATCTNATTGAATTATTTTAATTTTTTATAAGAAACACATACAAACTTAAATCATCTTAATTGATAACAATGCCTTAAGCAAATTTCATGAAAAACATATCATTTAACATAAACATAATAGATCCTAAATTTCTAACGCGAGATATGTTACACACATGATATAGAACATAGGAATTATAAAAGAATTTTCATGAAGAACCATGTTAGAATTTTCGGCATAGGCATAGATGACTTAAAACATGTTAAATTATATGTAGGAACATTAAATATGCATGCCTTAAGACGAACTAAATTAAAAAATTAATCTTTCACATTTATTTAATTCAGTTAGGGCTAAACATGCATAAAAACATGACAATTTTGATAAAGAAATGCTTATAAATTTAAACCAATTAAATTAGAGATGAAGCCCGATGATATTAGGCAAAAGCATTTTGGTTTTAAATGGAAATATGCATAGAACTTATGGAATTTTTTGCATGGACATTTATAAAAATTTTGACTAAAGCATTTAGAATAAAATTTAATCAAAAGTCCTTTAATTTGAATAACATTTTGGAAGATTAATGAAGAAATGTCATACCTTTGTTCTGAATTTAATTTCTTTTACTCTTCTTTGCTTATTTTCTTGCCTTTTTTATTGAATTCTCCAAGAATTACTAGCAGTTCCCAGTTTTAGAAGGAGAAGAAAAAAAATATTTAGAGATAATAATCAAAAGGGAAAGAGAAACCTTAGAATGGGAGAGGAGAGAGGAATGATGTTTGAATGTGGCGTGATTCCTTGAGGGAATGGTGGGTTACAACTCAAAAAATGATGGTGGTGGCAATTTTTTCAAGGTAATGTGGTAAGTCGATGGATAAGATTAAATGTGAAGTTTTTGATTTGAATTCAATGGTAAGGATTTAAAGTAAATGGGGATTTCAGTTGTTGTGAACTTGGACCAATAAGAAATGATCACCAGGATTGCGAAGGTGGCATTTAGGAATAATTAATTAATTAAATAATTGGTCCAAGGGTATTTTTATAAATGAGTAAAAAATGTGGTTTCTGTAAAATTACCAAGGTTGATAAAAAAAAATTGAATTTATATATCATTTTGAAGAGGATANTGGCATTTAGGAATAATTAATTAATTAAATAATTGGTCCAAGGGTATTTTTATAAATGAGTAAAAAATGTGGGTTTCTGTAAAATTATCAAGGTTGATTAAAAAAAATTTGAATTTATATACCATTTTGAAGAGGATTAAACAAGGAATCCAATGGTTCATATGGTTTGAAATACAGAGTTGTGTAGCAATGGTGGTTGGGGAGTTGACTTTGACCCAAAATTTGACTTTGATCAAATTGAAAGAGTAAAATGACAACAATTCAATAATCCAATTGGTTTTGACTAATTCAAGCTATATAGGAAGAAAGGAATGGTTAAAGTGGCTCCTATCATAGGAGAGAAAATAATCAATGTTGACCAACAATTTTTATTAGACTTTATGAGTAAAAAACGTGCATTCTGAAATTGTAAACAACTTATGTTGAAGATTAAAATCAATTTTATTTCTTTTTGGAAGAGTTTTGGTAAAATTATCATTTTATCTCTCTCAGGGCTAGTTTGATAGGGCGTTTCACCCGCGGTGCGGTTCCAAACAACAGTCTTGCAGCATTTGGCTTGGCGTTTAAGGGGCGGCGCATAACATTTTTAATAAAAGGTGGATCACGGGTTGGACCCTGCGGCCCACATTTCTTCGTCTTACTTTGACGCAGTTTCCCCCAGCTTCACGCATCAGATTGACCCCGGCTTCGCGTCCTTTACCCTAATTGTCCTGCGAAGCTCTCGCATTTTCTTCCCCCCTTCTGCCCTAACTGTCTGCATTGGTTTTTCATGAATTTGCTTGATGGGTCTTCTAAGTAGCACTCATTTTTTTAGATTATTTGGTTTTTGGTTCCTTATAGAATTTTCTTAATGTTCCTGTTGGTATTTTTTGATGGTTTTGAGTAAGAATTTTAGATGTAGAGGATGGGGGGTCGGTTACGGCTATTGTTGTCTACCACCAAAATTCGTTGTTGGAAATNAAACTTATTTAAACTGGGGAGATCTTGTTAGCAACTTAGGTTACCTCATCCGAGGGACTTCCATAAATTCAAAAGGACATATTATGTTGCTTGTTTGTTTTGAAAGTGTTTTAGGTTTAACTTTGAAGATGTTTATCTTAATTTTTAAAATTGTTTGTTTTGATTTTTGAAAACTATTTCAACCAAGAAAGCATAGCACATTAAAACAGTAGTAAGTTGTAGAAGTAAAATGATAATAAATAAACTGTGAATGCGTACCTGTCATCTTCTCGTTGTTCCCGCTAAAATGTTAGCATTTATAATTATGTATATATTGCAAAGTAAAAACAAGTGCTACGTGAACAAGTAGTATTGAAACCTTAATGGTTTAAAGTTCAAAAGAGACCACAATTTATAACTTGGTGAGTCCCTAATGGTTTTAAAGGATGATTTTCTTGAACAAAGCATAATAAGTTCAATTATCCTTCAAAACATCCAACAAATTGTAAAGATGTCTGAGGGATACCCTAGACAACCTTTAAAGTCTTCTAAATCATTTCGAGGTCATTTCAACATGTTATATTGTTGAATAGATTACTCTGAAGTTCATTAGGTTTAAGTTGCGTCCAGTTTTATATCTGAATTTACCCATGAGAAAAGGGATAGGCAAGTTTGAGCTTGTAGTGCTTGAAGGAGGATTAATTACGGTTCATCTTTTAACTAACTCTCAAGTATCTTTAGATTAGACTTAACTCACTACAAAACTCTTAATTCAAAAGGGGTAGATGTGTAATTTTGGAAAAAGTCAAATCCATAACATTTGATTCATGTTAAAAGATCAACCTATACCTCAACCACTGAGTGGATTATTGACTTCCTGACTTATGTTCCAAACATTTAGATCATTCAGGTTAATTTCTTCTTCTAATATTCAATAATTTGAATAATTACATTTATACCATTATTTTATATAAGTGGAGGTTAATTGGTTTCCACCTCCCACCTCATGTTTCAATCACCTTAGAATATTGCTTATGATCAAGATATTACCTTTTAAACTTTTAACCCATCCTAAATTTTAATTAGGAATTGAAAGGTGAAAATTACAATTTTTACCTAAAGGCTCCTATCTTCATAAATCATTTAAATTAATTCACATGGGCTTAAAAATTTGCTGGCCTATCTCTCATGGGTAATTAAGATACTAAAGAAGAAATCATATTTTTATGATTTTAATTTTTTTATAATTATTTTAACCCAAAAATGGGAATTTCCAAAGTTAATTCATTTAATCAAACAATACAAAGTTTATATCCTTAGGAAAATTATTAGAGGCTCACCTAGATCCGAGGACCAATTGGGTTAAATTTCATGAATTTTTTAGTTATATTTTAATTTTTATAATTATTTGTTTATTTTGATGGTTAATTAAATAAAAAATACATTTTATTTTAAAAAATCAATTTTATATTTTTCATTAATCTCTCTAACTTCAAGGAACTAAAAAAAATATATTTTTATATTTTTTTAAATTTATTTTATTTTTTATAATTATTTAGTAAAAAGTTAGGAAAATACATTTTAGACACTTAAAAATACATAACTTTATTTATAAAAAAAGGAAAAATGTTCTAATTGGTCCCAAGTGGTCTGGGAACAATTTGTGACATTTTGATGTATTTTTGTGTTTTTTTGTGATTTTTAATTATTTCTAACTATTTATAAATTGAAAAATATCCAAAAAAATGGACTATTTATTTTAATGTCAATTTTATTTTTTCTTAGTTGCCCCTAGTCATAAGGAACACTCCAAACCACTTTTTTTTTTAATTTTTTAATTTATATTTTATTTATTATAATTATTTTAGTGTAAAAGTCCAATTTATCTTGAAAAATAAACTTTGATATTAAAGACAATTCAAATGGGCTACAAATTTTTACACTGACTTAATCTGTTCACTCTATTCAATGTTGACCAAACTTTATGATTTTTTGAATTATATTTTATTTTCTTAATTATTTATTGATTTTTAAAGACTTAATTAGCTAAGATAGTGCACCTAATCATTTAAACTCACTATATATTTTTTCAAGGGTCCTCTAACCACAGTGAACCTACCAACATAGATCTCACATTTTTTTATTTTTATTTTAATTTATATGATCATTTTAAGCAAAAATAGTGACTTAAGTTTGGAAATTAGGGTTTACCATGTTAGGGGTGTTCCCTGATTTTGGAAAAATCAGGGAACACTCCTAATCACAGAAAGAACAAACCCTCAAAATTTCATATTATGATGATTAATATTTAATTATATATAACTTAATTAAGGTTTAAAGTATTTAATTAATTTAAAAATAAATATTAGGAAAATACTTTTTATTTTTCATTCACATGATTCTTCTCTGTCTATTGACCACAAGAATATCTTTATTTTATTTTTATGAATTTTCTACACCAAGTTATAAATTTTTGAAGTTTTTGAATTAATTTAAATCATCAAATAACTAATTTCCTACTTATCCTACTCAGCACCAGCGCAACATGCGACCTGTCAAAGCTCCACTCGTCGCCGTTCTATTGGATGTCATCTTCTTAATCAGCCTCCATGCGTCCACGCTTTATGTTCCATCTTCTCGTCCAACACGATCTGGTCTGTGCGTTCGATACACGGGCAATCGGACGACTCTTTGTCATCATCCACAAATGGCCTAACCCGTATACCGTATGTTTTCTAATCATAATTTCTCACTCGATTCTCAACCAAATCACATGGGATTTGTTCCTAAAGTTTCATCTAGGTGAGACTAACACATCCATACGGTTATATCTCATGAAATAAACATTCTCTTCACAATTGGTAAAACCGAGTCGAAAATCAAGGTTGGTGATTTATACCTTCGCCCAAGAGGGGAGGCCTCAATTGTGTGCTTGTAGAAGTTTCAGTGGAGTCCAAAGAATCTCCTCGAAGTGCCACCTTCTTCTGGTATGGAGTCCAACTAGGAATTCAATCGAAGGGTGGCACGAGCTTGGTCTAGCTCTAAGGCAGAGGGCTCAAAGGATGGGGCTTTTAGTAGGGAACTTCCTCTCTTGCTTTGATGAAGCTTAAGAGTTAATCAAATTGTGAAATATATGGAGTTATAGGTATGGCAGTGAAAAGCCCTAGGAGCGGAACCGTTATAAAATCATTCCTCAATTTCAAAAACATCTCATCACATTAACAGAAAAAATCAAGACAAAAAATAATAATATACATAAAATTTTATTTCAATATACTAAAAATGGAATTTTTTATGAGGGAAAATACCTTACAAGTGTTTCATCAGGCGCTTCGGCTGAGATAAGTACTCGTCGAAGGAGCCTCTTATACAAAACCTCTCCCTCAAACTTAAACATATCTACCAGGTCTACCTCGACCTTAAACCAAAGCATCGAGTGGGTCTCCCGTGTTGAGAAATTTAGGGCGAAGAAAAACAGAAATCGACACAAATCCATAAGAACACACAGTGATTTTAACGAGGTTCGACAAAGATGCCTATGTCCTCGGGAGCGAGCGTCGAATTTCAAACACACACTCGCTCCCCCCAACTCACTAATCCAAGAGACACATCTCTTCAAACCAAGAGACACTCCTTTTCATTCTAGGAGACACCTCTCCATTTCAAGATACTCCAAATTTCTTGGTATATGAGCCATACCTAACAATTGCCTAAGTCCGCGGAGTTGCAGAGGATTTTACTACTTGAAGAATTTACATCAGTCGATCACCTCAACTTACAAGAAAAATCTCTCACTCTCACTTCGTTGCTCTCTCTTATTCTCTCTCTTTTCCTCTCTCTCTACACCAAGATACACCAAAGAAACTCTACACCGAGATACACCAAAGAAGATAAACTTATAAGAGAAATAAACTGAATTTCTTTTCTGCCACAAGTCACTAAGAAAAAGCCAAGGGAGAACAATCTTCTTCTTCTTCTTTCTTCTTTATTCTTCTTTCTGCAGCAAGGAACAACTTCTTGCACTATCCTTCATTCTACCTTAGGAAGCCCGAAGAAGAACACCAATCGTGACTTAGAAACTTGAAGGAGAATCGTGCTCTCTGTTCACAACTTAAAGGAGACAGAAGGCAACATCGTTTTGAGATCCTGGAGGCAGGAATAACAGTTATCGCGAAACCGCAGGGTCGCGACCTTTTGCGATCGGCCGTGGGAACGGGAAGCGGGAGGTTGGACGAAAGAGTTTTCCAATCCTTACAACAGTTCATGAGTCATATGTGGAAAGGAGTTCCCGAGGGAGTTCGGCGATTTCGGTGGTTTGCTGTGGACGGAGGAGTACAATCGCAAGGCAGACAAAATTTTGCGGATTGTTCGCAAGGCAGACAAATTGGGTTCGCGAGAACGAACAGGTGTGAAGCAGTTCAGATAAAGGGTTGCGGCAGTTCAACGAGTTCTGCTTCAGGTGTTAAAGGTGTTCGAGGAATTCACGCTTTTGATTCGCGCGACAGACATGTTCGCGGGTAGGGCCAAGAGTTTCTCGAACAGGCGTGAACATGCGAAGCATTTAGGGTTTCTTCGAAACCGAAGAAGAGGCTCTCATGGAGCAGTTTGCCAGGTGGAGTTTGGTTCCGCGAAAAGGAGCCTCATTGGGCGAAGTTCGCAAGTTTGTCGCAAGAGGAGTTGCGATAGGTAGGGTTCGACCAACGGAGTTCATAACTTTGTCGCAGGAGAAATTGCGACAGGTGAAGTTCGCGAATTTCGTGGATTGTTCGCAGGAGAAATTGTGACAGGTGGAGTTCGACTGGTGTTTGCAGTATTTTGACCGAATTTTTGTGCGAACAAGAAATGTGTTTCGTGTGAAAAATTTGATTCACGAATCACATGAAATTGCAGAAAAATTACTGTAATTGATAAAGAAAATTGCAGGTTTCTTTGAAATTATTTGTGGTGTGTTTTGTTTCAATACAAGACAGGAAAAGTTTACTGCAGGATTAATTTCAAATGACAATGTCTGGTGCAATATTTGAGATAATGAAGTTCGATGAAACAAAAAACTTCAGATTGTGACAAACAAGGGTGAAAAATTTGTTGACACAATAATGAATTTTGAAGACATTGCGAGGTATGAAACCTGATGGTAATATCTATAAACTATTGGGGAGTACAGTTGTAGGTGGAGTTCACTTTGTCGGATCATAGGATGAAAATGCAGTAGAAAAGTTGACCAAGACAGGTATTTTCAATAAGCTATTGAATTACTTGAACTTGGTGAATGTTTGCAGTTGCTAGTTGGCATGGTTTCCCAACACACTTCTGTGTAAGAAACTCAATAATGTATTTCTCCTAAAGGGTTGGATATTCGCAAGATGGAGATTTTTTTCCTAAGAGGCTGAATATTCGCAATGTGGAGATTTTCTCCTAAGGGGCTGGATATTCGCCAAGGTGGAGAGTTGTAAGATATGACTCATATACCAGATAATTTGAAGTATCTTGAATTCGAGAGGTGTGTCTCCTGGAATGAAAATGAATGTCTCTTGGANTATTTAATTAATTTAAAAATAAATATTAGGAAAATACTTTTTATTTTTCATTCACATGATTCTTCTCTGTCTTTGATCACAAGAATATTTTTATTTTATTTTTATGAATTTGCTGCACCAAGTTATGAATTTTTGAAGTTTTTGAATTAATTTAAATCATCAAATAACTAATTTCCTACTTATCCTACTCAGCACCAGCGCAACATGCGACCTGTCAAAGCTCCACGCGTCGCCGTTCTATTGGATGTCGCCTTCTTAGTCAGCCTCCATGCGTCCACGCTTTATGTTCCATCTTCTCGTCCAACGTGATCTGGTCTGTGCGTCCCGATACACGGGCAATCAGACGACTCTTTGTCATCGTCCACAAATGCCCTAACTCATATACCGTACGTTTTTTAATCCTAATTTCTCACTCGATTCTCAACCAAATCACATGGGATTTGTTCCTAAAGTTTCATTTAAGTGAGACGAACACATCCATACGGTTATATCTCATGAAATAAATATTCTCTTCACAATTGGTAAAACTGAGTCGAAAATCAAGGTTGGTGATTTATACCTTCGCCCAAGAGGGGAGGCCTCAATTGTGTGCTTGTAGAAGTTTCAGTGGAGTCCAAAGAATCTCCTCGAAGTGCCACCTTCTTCTGGTATGGAGTCCAACTAGGAATTCAATCGAAGGGTGGCACGAGCTTGGTCTAGCTCTAAGGCAGAGGGCTCAAAGGATGGGGCTTTTAGTAGGGAACTTCCTCTCTTGCTTTGATGAAGCTTAAGAGTTAATCAAATTGTGAAATATATTGAGTTATAGGTATGTCAGTGAAAAGCCCTAGGAGCGGAACCGTAATAAAATCATTCCTCAATTTCAAAAACATCTCATCACATTAACAGAAAAATCAAGACAAAAAATAATAATATGCATAAAATTTTATTTCAATATACTAAAAATGGAATTTTTTATGAGGGAAAATACCTTACAAGTGTTTCATCAGGCGCTTCGGCTGAGATAAGTACTCGTCGAAGGAGCCTCTTATACAAAACCTCTCTCTCAAACTTAAACCTATCTACCAGGTCCACCTCAACCTTAAACCAAAGCATCGAGTGGGTCTCCCGTGTTGAGAAATTTAGGACGAAGAAAAACAGAAATCGACACAAATCCAGAAGAACACACAGAGATTTTAACGAGGTTCGAAAAAGATGCCTATGTCCTTGGGAGCAAGCGGCGAATTTCAAACATACCCTCGCTCCCCTCAACTCACTAATCCAAGAGACACACCTCTTCACACCAAGAGACACTCATTTTCATTCCAGGAGACACACCTCTCCATTTCAAGATACTCTAAATTTCTTGGTATATGAGCCATACCTAACAATTGTCTACGTCCACGGAGTTGCAGAGGATTTTACTACTTGAGGAATTTACACCAGTCGATCACCTCAACATACAAGAAAAATCTCTCACTCTCACTTCATTGCTCTCTATTATTCTATCTCTTTCCTCTCTCTCTACACCGAGATACACCGAAGAAACTCTACACCGAGATACACCGAAGAAGATAAACTTATAAGAGAAATAAACTCAATTTCTCTTCTGCCACAAGTCACCAAGAAAAAGCCAAGGGAGAACAATCTTCTTCTTCTTCTTTCTTCTTTCTTCTTCTTTCTGCAGCAAGGAACAACTTCTTGCACTATCCTTCCTTCTACCTTAGGAAGCCCGAACAAGAACACCAATCGTGACTTAGAAACTTGAAGGAGAACCGTGCTCTCTGTTCACAACTTAAAGTAGACAGAAGGCAGCGTCGTTTTGAGATCCTGGAGGCAGGAACAACGATTATCGCGAAACCGCAGGGTCGTGACCTTTTGCGATCGGGCGTGGGAACGGGAAGCGGGAGGTTGGACGAAAGAGTTTTCCAATCCTTACAGCAGTTCATGAGTCATATGTGGAAAGGAGTTCCCGAGGGAGTTCGGCGATTTCGGTGGTTTGCTGTGGACGGAGGAGTTTGCAAATTTTGTGGATTGTTCGCAAGGCAGACAAAATTTTGTGGATTGTTCGCAAGGCAGACAAAATTTTGTGGATTGTTCGCAAGGAAGACAAATTGGGTTCGCGAGAACGAACATGTGTGAAGCAGTTTAGATAAAGGGTTGTGGCAGTTCAACGAGTTCTGCTTCAGGTGTTAGAGGTGTTCGAGGAATTCACGCTTTTGATTCGCACGACAGGCATGTTCGCGGGTAGGGCCAAGAGTTTCACGAACAGGCGCGAACATGCGAAGGATTTCGGGTTTCTTCGAAACCGAAGAAGAGGCTCTCATGGAGCAGTTTGCCAGGTGGAGTTTTGTTCCGCGAAAAGGAGCCTTATTTGGCGAATAGAGGATCAACTAACGAAGTTCGCAAGTCTGTCGCAAAAGGAGTTGCGACGGGTAGGGTTCGACCAACAAAGTTCATAAGTTCATCGCAGGAGAAATTGCGACAGGTGAAGTTCGCGAATTTTATGGATTGTGCGCAGGTTTGTCGCAGGAGAAATTGTGACAGGTGGAGTTCGACTGGTGTTTGCAGTATTTCGACCGAATTTTTGTGCAAACAGGAAATGTGTTTCGTGTGAAAAATTTGATTCACGAATCACAGGAAATTGCAGGAAAATTGTTGTAATTGATAGAGAAAATTTTAGGTTTCTTTGAAATTATTTGTGGTGAGTTTTGTTTCAATACAAGGCAGGAAAAGTTCACTGTAGGATTAATTTCAAATGACAATGTCTGGTGCAAAATTTGAGATAATGAAGTTCGATGAAACAGAAAATTTCAGATTGTGACAAACAATGGTGAAAATTTTGTTGACATAATAATGAATTTTAAAGACATTGCGAGGTATGAAACCTGATGGTAATATCTATAAACTATTGGGGAGTACAGTTGTAGGTGGAGTTCACTTTGTCGGATCATAGGATGAAAATGCAGTAGAAAAGTTGACCAAGCCAGGTATTTTCAATAAGCTATTGGATTACTTGAACTTGTTGAATGTTTGCAGTTGCTAGTTGGCATGGTTTCCCAACACACTTCTGTGTAAGAAACTCAATAATATATTTCTCTTAAGGGGTTGGATATTTGCAAGATAGAGATTTTTTTCCTAAGAGACTGAATATTCGCAATGTGGAGATTTTCTCCTAAGGGGTTGGATATTCGCCAAGGTGGAGAGTTGTTAGGTATGACTCATATACCAGATAATTTGAAGTATCTTGAATTGGAGAGGTGTGTCTCCTGGAATGAAAATGAATGTCTCTTGGTGTGAAGAGGCGTGTCTCTTGGATTAGTGGGTTGGGGGGAGCAAGGGCATATTTGTAAATTTATCTGTGGGTTTTATCTATAAATAGATGTGTAACCCTATGAGTATGTAACTCCTTTGAAATAGTAAAATTTGCCGCTCGCTCCCGAGGACGTAGGCATCTTTGCCGAACCTCGTTAAAATCTCTCCGTGTTCTTATGGATTTGTGTCGATTTTTGTTTTTCTTCACCCTAAATTTCTCAACATCTCGAACGTTTGATAGCTCCAATCAAAGGGCCGCCAACTCCTCTCATGGCTCCTTTATCTCCTCTAGCTGCATCCTAGTCGCGCAAGCGAAGGATTCTTCCATCTCATCCAAATAATAGGCCAATGAATTAGGGGACACCCTGTGTCCATTAGTTGCCTTTTTGTGGGCCACAATAGGGCTACCCGGGTAGTCAACCACATTCTCCTCACTTCCAGTCGGTGCAGGAGCAGCCTCAATTGGCCCCTGGGCTAGACTCTAGCCAGCATCCCTCGCAAGCAAGTCGTCAATTGGCATCGCCCCATCTGCACTAAAAAAATTATAAGCAAAGGCAAAAAAAATTAGCCTAACCAGCAATATCAAGTTCATCGTTCCAAAGAATCGGTTCAGCTCAAACCAGCCCGTTACCCGATTAGCTGTCGTATATTACAGTAAAAGATTTGGTACTCAATATGAATTTTAAAACTGTGCGATCGGATATCTGAAGCTGGGCCTAAGACTCCACATTAGCAAAAGTTCGATTTTAAGGGAATATTTACTCCATACTGCTTAATTCCCATTTATTTACATGTCTAGTACTTATAATTTAATTCTTAAGTGCATCGAACTTACCTATTCATAAAAAGGTAATTTCACTTCTATATTATAATAATGAAATTTTTAATGTTAAATATATAAATATTAGTTTGTATGTACGTAAATGGCCGACAGTAAAAATAAACACGATAACATTAATTAAACGTTCATAGATAAGGTGGCATATATGTAAAAATTGAAGTTAAGTTTAGACATGCAAATGCATTGGAATTAAGTGGTGTATATGCATATCTTCCATTAACGAAAATGATTATAGATTTCAAAAATGCATCACATAATTCAGATATGTACAGCCATGAGAAAGTTATCCCCAACGCCCCTTACTAGAAATAAATCATGGTTCAGAAAAAGATAAATAATTGGTTTATAAAGTACAACCTTTAATAGCGCAGAATCAAGCAGGCCACAAGGCCTGAAACTGAAAAAACATAACAAAGCACAAAAAGCTGAAATTGTTTTCTTGTTTTATTATCCTAGTAAAAATTCAGAGGAAGATGACTAAATTAAAGCAAAAAATAATCAAAAAAAAAAAAAAAAAATCTAAATTTCAATAAATAAAGAAGAACTCCATGTTAAAATTCATGCTCCGATTAGAAACTTCGCCGAAAAGATGTGGCTAC
>JXCR01137710.1:0-24401 GCA_002079205.1 Phalaenopsis hybrid cultivar | reverse complement strand
AGGTTTAAGCTCAAATGAATTAGCAGCTACATCAGGATTTTGGATAGATAAGTGAATTTCATCTGCTGTAGGATTTGCATAATCTCTTAAGGATCTAGGTTGGTGTTCATTCATAATGTTTTCCATTGTATCACAATTTATAGGTTTTCTTTTTAGTTTTCTAATTTTTCTAACAGTTCGTTCTAATTTCGAATCGTATGGTATAAGATTTTCAGGTCCAAATTTGAGCATATTAGTACTCAGTAATATAATTAAAAATATAAATATAAATATATAGATATATAGATAAGTTACAATTTAAGTAAAATTTTTTAAATAATTCTAATATGTCCGTTACTCCTAAAATTCTCCCCCGCAACGGCGCCAAAAACTTGACCGACCTTTTTGTAAATCAACAATTACAAGAATTTGATGACGCTACTAGAAGATTTAAATTCCAGCAACGATGCCAAAAACTTGACTGCGACTTTATATATATATGTTTGATTTAATAAAGATGTATAGATATAATATTCAATAATGTTAAAGTTGATTTGTCAACGTAAGTATATGTATCGCTCAAGTAATATAGGGCTCTAATGGAGTCCTAGATATCGATCCCACAGGGAGAAATAGAATACTACGGACTAAGATTTAATAAAAAGTAATACTTCAAGTACAACAACGTTAAAGTGCTTATCTGTCACTAATATGCAATTGAAATAAGTAGATAATTTGGATAATAACTAATTATAGAGAATAACATTAATTTTGATATTCAATATATAAGAAAGCATCCTTCTCCTTGCCAAAAAATTATAGTGAATGGATAAAATGAATTAGTTCAATTATATTGTGCTAAATAGGAGCATACCTATTCTTTACCCTTTAGTTCAGGCATAAAGAACATTGACTAATCCTATGCTTGGTTACTGATTCTGCGGCTAGGCTGGGAGGATACCGGCTCTCACTTCAGAGCTCCCACATTCCCCTCACCTGAGGGCTAACATCTACACATCAACTCCCAAACGATAGGACCAAATTGGGGATTTTAGTCTGTCACTCTAAAATCTCCAGCTCTACGCCCGATAGTAATATTTACTTATTTATTTGCACCCAACTTCCAAGGGCTTTGATCTCCCTGAATCTTGGAAGTAATCTTCACTTTAGTTGTGAAACTCAACATATTTTAACAATTCAATTGGCCAGATTGAAAGTAAATTAAGATCAAAGTGAAAAGATCATGACAATTTCTTAAACATTTTCATGACTTCACCAATTCAAATCACCATTTCTCAAATCTCGAGACAAGGAAAAAGATAGAGAAAACAACTCAGAACTCATGGGAAAAACACAACACAACTTGGAATTCATTAATAAAATCAAAGCCATACAAACTATAACAAGTAAATAACTTATTTCTAAATTTCTTCCCAAGAACACTCCTCGAAGTTCCTCTGAATCTCTTCTTTTCTTTACAGCACACAGAATTCCTCTTCGACATAGCAAGGAGGAAGGAATCTCTCACTTTCCCTCCACTCTTACAATTTCTCGAAGAATTCCTCACAATTACACGCTCTAGCAAGCTCAAATGGATCCTATCTAACCTCCAGGACTCCAAAAGTCTTCTCCTTTTCTTTTCCGCTTGCTTCTCCTTTCTTATTTTCTGAAAAAAAGTTCTCTTTAAAGATGTGGATGAGTTTTCTCAAGAGTTGCTTATGCACCCCTCTAAAATCCGGCCTTATCCATTGTACATGTCACCTAACTGTCGATCCCATCGTCGGCGACCTCGATGGCGCTGTCGGCGGCCTTCTAGAGAATTTGTCCTGTAGCCTCGGGAAGAGCTCGCCGTCGGCGACCTCGATGGCACCGTCGATGCCCTAGTGCAATTTTCCACATTTTGGTCCTTTTTGCTCCAAATTCGTACTTTTTGCATCTTTTTGCTCCATTGACCCTAATTCATCATTCCTGCAACAAAACATCAAAAATATCTTTCTTTAAAGTGCAATATCATTAAAAATAATATAAAAGAGGTATGAAAATCTCAACATATTTACCTTTGGTCACCTTCCTTCTACCTTAGGAAGCCTGAAGAAGAACACCAATTGTGACTTCAAAACTTGAAGGAGAATCGTGCTCTCTATTCGCAACTTAAAGGAGAGAGAAGACAGCGTGGTTTTGTGATCCTGGAGGTGGGAGGGGTGGTTATCGCGAAACTGCAGAGTCGCGGTCGCGACCTTTCGCGATCAGTCGTGGGAACGGGAAGCGGGAGGTTTGACGGAAGAGTTTGTCAATCCTCACAGTAGTTCGTGAGTCACGTGTGGAAAGGAGTTCTCGTGGGAGTTTGGCGAATTCGGCGATTTACTGCGGACAGAGGAGTTTGCAAATTTTGTGGATTGTTCGTAAGGTAGACAAAATTTTGTGGATTGTTCGCAAGGCAAACAAATTGGGTTCACGAGAACGAACAGGTGCGAAGCAGCTCAGATAAAGGGCTGCGACAGTTCAGCGAGTTCTGCTTCGGGTGTTAGAGGCGTTCGAGGAATTCAAGCTTCTGATTCGCGCGGCAGGCATGCTTGCTGGTAGGACCAGGAGTTTCGCGAACAGGCATGAACATGCGAAGGATTTCGGGTTTCTTCGCAACCGAAGAAGAGGCTCGCATAGAGCAGTTTGCCAGGTGGAGTTTGGTTCCGCGAACAGGAGTCTCGTTTGGCGAAAAGAGGATCAGCTAGCGAAGTTCGCAAGTCTGTCGCAGGAAGAGTTGCGACAGGTAGGGTTCGACCAACGGAGTTCATAAGTTCGTCGCAGAAGAAATTGCGACAGGTGAAGTTCGCAAATTTCACGAATTGTTCACAAGTTTGTCACAAGAGAAATTGTGACAGGTGGAGTTCGGCTGGTGTTCGCAGTATTTCAACCAAATTTTTGTGCGAATAGGATATGTGTTTCGTGTGAAAAATTTGATTCATGAATCACAGGAAATTGTGGGAAAATTACTGCAATTGATAGAGAAAATTCAGGTTTCTTTGAAATTATTTATGGTGTGTTTTGTTTCAATACAATACAGGAAAAGTTCACTGTAAGATTAATTTCAAATGACAATGTGTGGTGCAAAATTTGAGATAATGAAGTTCGATGAAACAGAGAACTTCAGATTGTGGCAAACGAGGGTGAAAAATTTGTTGGCACAACAATGAATTTTGAAGACATTGCGAGATATGAAACCTGATGGTAATATCTATAAACTATTGGGGAGTACAGTTGTATGTGGAGTTCACTCTGTCGGATCCATGGGATGAAAATGCAGTAGAAAAATTGACCAAGCCAGGTATTTTCAATAAGTTATTGGGTTACTTGAACTTGTTGAACGTTTGCAGTTGCTAGTTGGCATGGTTTCCCAACACACTTCGATATAAGAAACTCAATGATGTATTTCTCCTAAGGGGCTGGATATTTGCAAGGTGGAGATTTTTTTCCTAAGGGGCTGGATATTCGTCAAGGTGGAGAGTTGTTAGGTATGGCTCATATACCAGGTAATTTGGAGTATCTTGAAATGGAGAGGTGTGTCTCCTGGAATGAAAAGGAATGTCTTTTGGTGTGAAGAGGCGTGTCTCTTGGATTAGTGGGTTGGGGGGAGCGAGGGCATGTTTGTAAATTTATCTGTGGGTTTTATCTATAAATAGATGTATAACCTTATGAGTATGTAACTCTTTTGAAATAGTGAAATTTACCGCTCGCTCCCGAGGACGTAGGCATCTTTGTCAAACCTCGTTAAAATCTCTCTGTGTTCTTATGGATTTGTGTCGATTTCTGTTTTTCTTCGCCCTAAATTTCTCAACATCCCGAACGTTTGATAGCTCCAATCAAAGGGCAGCCAACTCCTCTCATGGCTCCTTTAACTCCTCTCGTTGCATCCCAGTCGCGCAAGCGAAGGATTTTTCCATCTCATCCAAATAATTGGCCAATGAATTAGAAGACACCCTGTGTCCATCAGTTGCCTCTTTGTGGGCCACAGTAGGGCTACCCGGGTAGTCAACCACATTCTCCTCACTTCTAGCCGGTCCAGGAGCAGCCTCGATTGACCCTTGACCTAGACTCTAGCCAGCATCCCTCGCAAGCAAGTCGTCAATTGGCATCGCATCTGCACTAAAAAAATTATAAGCAAAGGCAAAAAAATTTAGCCAGCAATATCAAGTTCATCAATACAAAGAATCGGTCCAACTCAAACCATCTTGCAGTCCTTCACCCCCCAAGTCGGTGACAAAGAATCTTGGCTTCACGAGTCTTTAATGTTAAAAACCCACTTTTTAGCAGCACTCAAATGTGTATGGTATTTATTTTTTTATATAGTATGGTTACATTATAAAATAAAAAATAATACATCATATCAGCCCGTTACCCGATTAGCTGTCGTATATTACAGAAAAAGATTTGGTACTCAATATGAATTATAAAAACTGTGCGATCGGGAATCTGAAGCTGGGCCGAAGACTCTCCACATTAGCAAAAGTTCGATTTTAAAGGAATATTTACTCCATACTGCTTAATTCCTATTTATTTACCCATCTAGCACCTATAATTTAATTCTTAAGTGCATCGACCTACCTATTCATAAGAAGGAAATTTCACATTTATATTATAATAATGAAATTTGATGTGACGTTAAAATTTGGATGGTACAAGTGTAACAAATAATTTTAGGTGTTGGACAACTATATATACAAATATTAGTTTGTATGTACGTACATGGCCGACAGTAAACATAAACACGTCCTGAAGAATAACGTTAATTAAACGTGAGTCAATTTTAACATGCTTCGTTTCATTTAAGAAAACAGTTTTGTCTGGCACAACTGCAACTATATGCAAAATTGCAAAAAAAAATACAAACTCTACTGAATTTTGTAAATTAAAAATTGGGCATTTACATACATACTACCCAATAGACATATTTACATACCTACCACCTAAACTATACTTTTTATATTTATATCACCTAAGTATTTCATATCACACGTTCATAGATAAGGTGGCATATATATATATGTAAAAATTGAAGTTATGTTTAGACATGTAAATGCATTGGAATTAAGTGGTGTATATGTATATCTTCCATCAACGAAAATGATTATAGATTTAAAAAATGCATCACATAAATCAGATATGTACAGCCATGAGAAAGTTATCCCCAACGCCCCTTACTAGAAATAAATCATGGTTCAGAAGAAGATAAATAATTGGTTTATAAAGTACAACTTTTAATAGCGCAGAATCAAGCAGGCCATAAGGCCTGAAACTGAAAAAACATAACAAAGCACAAAAAGCTGAAAATGTTTTCTTGTTTTATTATCCTAGTAAAAATTCANTAATTCAGATATGTACAGCCATGAGAAAGTTATCCCCAACGCCCCTTACTAGAAATAAATCATGGTTCAGAAAAAGATAAATAATTGGTTTATAAAGTACAACCTTTAATAGCGCAGAATCAAGCAGGCCACAAGGCCTGAAACTGAAAAAACATAACAAAGCACAAAAAGCTGAAATTGTTTTCTTGTTTTATTATCCTAGTAAAAATTCNATTAAAGCCAAAAAAAAAAAAAAAAATCTAAATTTCAAGAAATAAAGCAGAACTCCATGTTAAAATTCATGCTCCAATTAGAAACTTCGCCGAATCGATGTGGCTACTGGAGTAAGGTGCGAGTGATCATAACTCTTTGGTGTTGCCATGTGAATCTCTTTGAAAGAAATTACGCATAAAATTCAGGAGTCTGCATGTAATAGAACAGTGTTCTGGTGGAAGCTCTACCTTTGTCTTTACAGTGCAGACTGATTGAAAGTTTTGCTTCAGATGAGTATTGACAATGTTTTCCTGCATGAAGCAACAAATTATGTTAAAGTTATGGAATGTAATAGATTATCATACGAAAAAACATCTAAAAAGATTTGGGGACTTCACTGTATTTTAAAGCTTGCTATTTAATTGATATTGGAGAGATAAACTTAAGCATTTCATAGTCAAATAAGTGGTAACAAATCGCAGCAATTAATTAGGTGAATCTATATAAAAAATTTGGGGAACTTAAGTACAAACTAAACAATTATTATGCATTTTTTTTTTTGAAAATAATTCTTAAGCATTTACATATAGAGCACCTGAAGTTTGATAATTATATTTATAACACAGTGGTATTAAAAATATATGCATTAAAAGTTAATCATAGTGGTATTTTTTGTGTTCTCAAAGATACGTGCCTTATGTATGTAAATATGAAAGCTTCAATTTTTAGATATGTAAATATATAAGAAATGCATCTGGGGAGGAACCAACTTTATTTATTAGGTTGGGCAAAAAATTAAGTGTTAATGTTTTCAAGTATTGGAAAAAAAATATATCGAGAGTTGACAAAATTACTAAATTGTATAAATTATATTAAAAAAAATATTAAATTTTACTACTTATATAGAGGAATCTCAAATTTCAAGATATGGAATTAGACATAACTTAGTTCCACCCCTGATTAAGTGTTGCGTATGTAAATGCCAATAACATTTTTCATGTAATTTGTGCAATAATTTTAGTTCTAATTTATTTACTTTCAGTGATTTGAATCAAGTCTTGTCTTGATCCCAACATGTTAATTTGAAAGGAGAAGAAACCCAGCGTGTCCTAGTGAAAGTGTTCAAGAAGATACCTTGAAAACCTCGAAATCGCAGAAATCCTGGTAGCCACAGCCCTGCAACAAAATTCCACATCATGAACATGCATTCTATAATAGAGTAAAAGCATACTGATAAACAAAATCAATCAATCCACAATAAAAACACCAGACCAAAATTTTAGCAACTGCTACAGGTATTTTTTAACTGTATGGCCGTATTAGTATTGCACAAAATTTGATATAAACAAAAAAATCTAGTGAAACTTACATACATACCATACAATTCTCATGTTACATATCTAAAACCTAAATTATCATATTTATATTTACAACACTTGGGTGTGATAAACTTATGAATGAAAATTTGTATTTCATTTTTAAAAAAGAGGTGATAGTGATACTTTGATGTGATATCAAATATTTGGGCGCTACGCGTGTAATATTAAAGTTTGGGTGTTAGGCATGTAAATAAATAAGAATTGTGTGGTACTTATGTAAACAACCCGGGAATCTAACAATATGCAGCAACATTTCCCCTAAGGCCCATACAAACCATCCAATGTCCGACTGAACTCTCTCTCCAATTATATACATATAATTCTATATATATATATATATATAACAGTGAGAAATCTGAATTTGAATCAACATCATCTCCTTGAAAAGTTGAGTTTCGGAGAACTATTTAAGAATAAATTCATCTGAAGAGAAGGATTCATGAACTTGAGTTTAAACTAAGAAAATGACTAACATCAAATAATAAATCCTACCGGCATGGGAGCTGGAATTTCGTTGTGCAGAGCTTGCAAATAGTACTTGCTTTTGTAACCTTTGCTTTCAGCACCGCTATGTGAAATGTTGCCAGGACATTGGTACAAAACCAACATAATATTTACACCGAAAGGAGCGACGACACTTCCCCTCCAAGTCCGTGGTTGAGGAGGTTTTGGCGGCAGACTTAATGGCTCGTCCCTTCGTATTAGTTCAAATTCTAAATACGAAAAGAAAAATATTTGTAGTTTAAACAATGAAAATGAAATTGGAAGGAGAATTCCAAGTGGTTTATCCCATATGAAGATACTTTCACCTGGCATTTGAAGAAAAATCCCAAGAAGACAGGTGAAAGGAACAACTGTTTCAGCATGAGCAAATCTGAGCCTTGCCTTCTCAAAAGTTCCAGGCTTATGGTTTTCTGCATAAGAGGCAACAAAACAGCATGTATTTTATGTTTCTAACACAAACAAATGTCTTAAAAATAATATCCAAGTCTGGATCACCTTCTTTGGCCAAAATTGCTTCTTCCATTGAGTGAACAACATCTTGAAGCAATGGGAGTCCCATGAGATAGTTTATTGATTTACCATAACCTTTTAATATAAATAACTCTAAGTCATCGGTCCACTCGAGTAATTCAACCTGATATTGGATATGAACTCAAGACATGGATGCACACAATAAATAGAGAATGTGAGATTTATAAACACATTGAGAAAAGTGTCAAAATAATTCTGATAACTCTTTCCAGAGATCATTTTAGTCTCAGAGTATATAAAAGTGTCAATTTAGTCCCCATACACTTTTAATGAGGGCTAAAATAGTTATTTTTTATGACTATTTCAGCAGCTATTAAAAGAACATGGGGACTAATTTGACAATTTTATAAACTATTTCACTAAGATAGCCTCATGAAAATACTCATGTAAAAAGCCAAAAGACTATTTTGACACTTTGGTCTTAATGCACTTGTGCCACTATAATAAGAACAAAGGTAGGCAGTCATTCAAATTGATAAGAGCATAACTGGTTAAATTATTAGGCAAGCATGTTGAAAAACTAGTACGTGGTATCATGGAATGAGAACATAACCAGCATGGCCATGGTCAGGAACTAGAATAACCAGTTTTATCTTCATTAATATCATCATCAAATTAACGATACCCCAACTATTTGTGCTCAGATTTATGAATTCTCTTTCTCCAATCATGTCTGAATAGCTAAATTTCTTTTGCAGATTTCTAGCATCGCAAAATCAAGAAAAATAACCTTTGATCTATCGTTTTCCTTAAATAATCCATAAACAATAATTTATGTATCTATCTCGCAGGTTTATCAGCTGTCCTCCAATATACAAGTCCAAACTATATACTTCTATTTTCCTCCACCGTAATTGTGATGTTCCCCCCCCTCTCTATAAGCCAAAATCTAATAAACAAGTAATGCAAAAATAAAAGTAAACAATCTGCCAGTCTCATCTCACTTAGGGTATGTTTAGGATCACTTGCTATTTTCTATTTTTGTTTTGTTTTTAGGCTGCATTGTTTTTTGTTCTGTTTTCTATTTTCTATTTTTTAAAAATACATTTGGTACTGTTAAGATTTATATGTTTTTCAAAACAAAAAAAAAAAACAAATATGGTTGGGTAAATTTTTATTTATTTTTAAATAAAAACTATATTGTTTATAAAACTATATTATTTTCAAATAAATGATTCATCGACTACATAATTTTATTCAGGTTGTGCTCAGATAATCTGTTGACACAGCAAAAAGCATTAACTAGAAATTTATTGGATTAATTTAGCCTACCTCATAAGCAGAAAAAAGGCTACAAGCTTTGTCAGTAATGTCCAATAAAGATGCTTCCTGCAAAATAGAAGAAAAACTCAACTTTGGCTAACCAAAAGTCTGGAAAAGTTAACAGCTAAAAACAGCTCATACCTGCTTACAGAGAAACCAAAGCGAAGCCACATCCTTCCTAGTGAAATTAAGTTCATAATGTTGGACAAGCTTGGCAGCAATTTCCTCAAAAATTGGCTCTTTGAGCTTATCAACAGCAGGTTCCTGACTTTTCCGATATTCCTGAGAAATAAAACCATGAAACATGCCATTCTTTCTCGAATAGCAACAGGTGTGCCCTCCCATTATGATGCTACAATCTCAGATCAGGAACCAATGTATTCATTGAAAATTGATCCTTTATACAATTGAAGACTGGCAAAAAAACGACCATAACTTGTGAAGTGGATTACAGCAGCGAGTAGCTGAAAATAAAATTTCAGATGGGCAACTTCGGTCACGCTGATTTGGCTTCCAATTCCCGATCTTTATTTTGTTTTTTGAAAACAAGTGCTTATGTTTAAAAAAAAATATTAGCAAAAATGTTGGATACAAATTTGTTGTGTTCTAAAATTATGAAAACACGAAAATGGCCAGTTTGTATTTAAGAGAAGGGATCTGGTTGGAGAAGTGAGCTTCGGTGGCATAGCTTGATTTGCATGAACTTCTTACAAACTCAGTTTTAGTATCTGTTTGCACTGCATTAAGTTTCATTTTGCCCATCATCCCATCAATTTATATTATTTCATTACAATTATAAATAAAAGTAATATTCTAACTCCCAAGCTTCTTTTAATTTTATGAAAAATTATGCATATTGTAGAATTTACTTGGGGATGAAAATTGCTTAAATCATTATTCACAAATAGAGTATGTATATATAGGGAAACCAATCCCTCATTACTTACAAACTTCCGAACATAAAGGAAATAAAATCAAAAGTTTCCTATGATATCCCAATCAAATCCTCCCATATTGGAGGTGGTAGTCGACCCACATGAGAGGTAAATATGAAAAGAATCAAACCTTCTTAGATTTCTGCATTGCCCCTCAATCTAGGTTGTAGATGTTGTGGAGACTGAACTTGGTATTGAATTCTGATAAGATGCTGAAAGAAAGGNGAACATGCATTCTATAATAGAGTAAAAGCATACTGATAAACAAAATCAATCAATCCACAATAAAAACACCAGCCCAAAATTTTAGCAACTGCTACAGGTATTTTTTAACAGTATGGCCGTATTAGTATTACACAAAATTTGATATAAACAAAAAAATCTAGTGAAACTTACATACATACCATACAATTCTCATGTTACATATCTAAAACCTAAATTATCATATTTATATTTACAACACTTAGGTGTGATAAACTTATGAATGAAAATTTGTATTTCATTTTTAAAAAAGAGGTGATATACTTTGATGTGATATCAAATCTTTGGGCGCTACGCGTGTAAATATTAAAGTTTGGGTGTTAGACATGTAAATAAATAAGAATTGTGTGGTACGGATGAAAACAACCCGGGAATCTAACATTATGCAGCAACATTTCCCCTAAGGCCCATACAAACCATCCAATGTCCGACTGAACTATCTCTCCAATTATATACATATAATTCTATAAATATATATATATAACAGTGAGAACTCTGAATTTGAATCAACATCATCTCCTTGAAAAGTTGAGTTACGGCGAACTATTTAAGGATAAATTCATCTGAAGAGAAGGATTCATGAACTTGAGTTTAAACTAAGAAAATGACTAACATCAAATAATAAATCCTACCGGCATGGGAGCTGGAATTTCGTTGTGCAGAGCTTGCAAATAGTACTTGCTTTTGTAACCTTTGCTTTCAGCACCGCTATGTGAAATGTTGCCAGGACATTGGTACAAAACCAACATAATATTTACACCGAAAGGAGCGATGACACTTCCCCTCCAATTTCGTGGTTGAGGAGGTTTTGGCGGCAGACTTAATGGCTTGTCCCTTCGTATTAGTTCAAATTCTAAATACCAAAAGAAAAATATTTGTAGTTTAAACAATGAAAATGAAATTGGAAAGGAGAAATCCAAGTGGTTTATCCCATGTGAAGATACTTTCACCTGGCATTTGAAGAAAAATCCCAAGAAGACAGGTGAAAGGAACAACTGTTTCAGCATGAGCAAATCTGAGCCTTGCCTTCTCAAAAGTTCCAGGTTTATGGTTTTCTGCATAAGAGGCAACAAAACTGCATGTATTTTATGTTTCTAACACAGACAAATGTCTTAAAAATAATATCTAAGTCTGGATCACCTTCTTTGGCCAAAATTGCTTCTTCCATTGAGTGAACAACATCTTGAAGCAATGGGAGTCCCATGAGATAGTTTATTGATTTACCATAACCTTTTAATATAAATAACTCTAAGTCATCGGTCCACTCGAGTAATTCAACCTGATATTGGATATGAACTCAAGACATGGATGCACACAATAAATAGAGAATGTGAGATATAAACACATTGAGAAAAGTGTCAAAATAATTCTGATAACTCTTTGCAGAGAGCATTTTAGTCTCAGAATATATAAAAGTGTCAATTTAGTCCCCATACACTTTTAATGAGGGCTAAAATAGTTATTTTTTATGACTATTTCAGCCGCTATTAAAAGAGCATGGGGACTAATTCAACAATTTTATAAACTGTTTGACTAAGATAGCCTCATGAAAATACTCATGTAAAAAGCCAAAGGACTATTTTGACACTTTACTCTTAATGCACTTGTGCCACTATAATAAGAACAAAGGTAGGCAGTCATTCAAATTGATAAGAGCTTAACTGGTTAAATTATAAGGCAAGCATGTTGAAAAACTAGTACGTGGTATCATGAAATGAGAACATAACCAACATGGCCATGGTCAGGAACTAGAATAACCAGTTTTATCTTCATTAATATCATCATCAAATTAACGATACCCCAACTATTTGTGCTCAGATTTATGAATTCTCTTCCTCCAATCATGCCTGAATAGCTAAATTTATTTTGCAGAATTCTAGCAGCGCAAAATCAAGAAAAGTAACCTTTGATCTATCGTTTTCCTTAAATAATACATAAACAATAATTTATGTATCTATCTCGCAGGTTTATCGGCTGTCCTCCAGTATACAAGTCCAAACTATATACTTCTATTTTCCTCCACCGTAATTCTGATGTTCCCCCCTTCTAGCCAAAATCTAATAAACAAGTAATGCAAAAATAAAACTAAACAATCTGCCAGTCTCATCTCACTTATAGTATGTTTAAGATCACTTTCTATTTTCTATTTTTGTTTTGTTTTTAGGCTGCATTGTTTTTTGTTCTGTTTTCTATTTCCTGTTTTTTAAAAATACATTTGGTACTGTTAAGATTTATATGTTTTTCAAAACAACAACAACAACAAAGCCTTAATCCCACTACGTGGGGTCGACCACATGAATCCTTTTTCTCCATTGCGTCCTATTTAGTGTTATGTCAAAACAAAAAAAAAAAAAACAAATATGGTTGGGTAAATTTTTATTTATTTTTAAATAAAAACTATATTGTTTATAAAACTATATTATTTTCAAATAAATGATTCATCGACTACATAATTTTATTCAGGTTGTGCTCAGATAATCTGTTGACACAGCAAAAAGCATTAACTAGAAATTTATTGGATTAATTTAGCCTACCTCATAAGCAGAAAAAAGGCTACAAGCTTTGTCAGTAATGTCCAATAAAGATGCTTCCTGCAAAATAGAAGAAAAACTCAACTTTGGCTAACCAAAAGTCTGGAAAAGTTAACAGCTAAAAACAGCTCATACCTGCTTACAGAGAAACCAAAGCGAAGCCACATCCTTCCTAGTGAAATTAAGTTCATAATGTTGGACAAGCTTGGCAGCAATTTCCTCAAAAATTGGCTCTTTGAGCTTATCAACAGCAGGTTCTTGACTTTTCCGATATTCCTGAGAAATAAAAATATGAAACATGCCATTCTTTCTCGAAGAGCAACAGGTGTGCCCTCCCATTATGATGCTACAATCTCAGATCAGGAACCAATGCATTCATTGAACCTTTATACAATTGAAGACTGGCAAAAAAACGACCATAACTTGTAAAGTGGATTGCAGCAGCGAGTAGCTGAAAATAAAACTTCAGATGGGCAACTTCGGTCACGCTTGTTTGGCTTCCAATTCCCGATCTTTATTTTGTTTTTCGAAAACAAGTGCTTATGTTTAAAAAAAAAATGTTAGCAAAAATGTTGGATACAAATTTGTTGTGTTCTAAAATTATGAAAACACCAAAATGGCCAGTTTGTATTTAAGAGAAGGGAAGTGGTTGGAGAAGTCAGCTTCGGTGGCATAGCTTGATTTGCATGAACTTCTTACAAACTCAGTTTTAGTATCTGTTTGCACTGCATTAAGTTTCATTTTGCCCATCATCCCATCAATTTATATTATTTCATTACAATTATAAATAAAAGTAATATTCTAACTCCCAACCTTCTTTTAATTTTATGAAAAATTATGCATATTGTAAAATTTACTTGGGGATGAAAATTGCTTAAATCATTATTCACAAATAGGGTATGTATATATAGGGAAACCAATCCCTCATTACTTACAAACTTCCGAACATATCTCACCTAAATTAGGAAAGGAAATAATTTTGAATAAAAAATAGCCAAAAAAAAAAGAAGGAAATAAACTAATCAAAAGTTTCCTATGATATCCCAATCAAATCCTTCCATATTGGAGGTGGTAGCCGACCCACATGAGAGGTAAATATGGAAAGGATCAAACCTTCTTAGATTTCTGCATTGCCCCTCAATCTAGGTTGTAGATGTTGTGGAGACCGAACTTGGTATTGAATTCTGAGAAGATGCTGAAAGAAAGAGCTTTGGTGAAAACATCAATTTGTTGGTGTGTCAGGATGTAGCTTCGCTGTATAACTCCCGCATTGACATTTTCATAGATGAAGTGTCTATTAACTTCAATATGCTTGGTACTATCGTGATACACAAGATTTTTGATAATATTAATAGCTGTTTGACTGTCACAGAACATTTGCATAGGCCTATTGGAAGAACAGCCTAGTTCTCTTAACAATTTCTAAATCGTGATCCCTTCACATATCCCCAAGGCAAGTTCCCTACTCTAATTCCGCAATGTTTCTCAAAACAACAGTATGCTTCTTACTTCTTCATGTAACAAGATTTTCCCATACATATGAGCAATAACCTGTTGTGGACCTTCCGTTAGTAAGTTCTCCAACCCAACTAGCATCAATGTAGAATTCCACTTCTCCGTTTTTGATTCTCAAAAATTAATCTATAACCATGAGTTTTCTAAAAAAATCTCAAAATCCTATAAACCATCATCAAATGCTCTTCATTTGGGCAATTCATGTGTTAGCTTAAAGTACAGACAAAATATGCAATATATGATCTAGTATGTAACAGATATATGAGTTTTTCTACTAATCTTCTGCATATTCTCTGATCCAAAGATATACTTTCTTCTTCCCTGTAAGACTTCGTGTTGGGTGGGTTTCATTGGAGTATTAGTAGGTTTGGATCCAATCATCTATATTTCCTTTAGCATATCTAGTATGTATTTCATTTGTGATATAACAAACCCTTTCTTAGACCATGATACCTCCATATTCTAGGTCCTTGATTTCATACTCAGCGGCCAATACTTCTTTGATTTTAAGAAATTCTAGTTCATCATCACCAATGATAATCATATCATTTACATATACAAGCAGTGAATGTGTTTTATGAATAATATGGGATTAGCTCGAGTTCGAGAATATCCATTGAATTTCATAGTTTTAACAAACAATTCAAACAATACCCTTGGTGATTGTTTGTCCATAGAAAGACTTCTTGAATTTGGCAACTAGGGTGAATGTCTCATAATAGTCAGTTCCATAGGCTTTACGAACTTTTAGCAAAAACTCTGAATCTCTCAACGCTCCTACAGCTTTGTATTTTAAGTTAAACCACATTTGTATCCACTGGCTTATTATTCTTAGAAATTTTAGTATGCGTCCATGTGTCAATATGTTTTAATGCTCAAATCTCTTTCCATTACTTTTCTCCATTGAGCATTGCAGGCCTCACCGCCATCTTAAAAAATTTCTCTTTCAGTCTAAGCGGTACTTTTCCATCACACAATAGGCTCGAAGCATTCCTCCACTTCAACCAACTAACTTGAATTCTACTAATAACATCCCCATCAATATCACCATCACTATGAACAATAGACCTGAGATATATAAAGCGTTCACAACTTTTAATAATTTGATCACCCATAGTTACATTTCTGTCACTGGAGATACTACTACTAAAATTACATTCAATGTATTCAGTTTTAGTTGATACTCCTAATAACATCACGCATCAATTCCTCCACTTCAACCAACTAACTTGAATTCTACTAATAACATCACCCATCAATATCACCGTCACTCAAACGAAGCCCTTTAGACTCCAAGGTAAACTTCCATAATTCAAGTCTTTCCTGAGCTTTTCCTCTCGCCTTATCCATGAGAAGGATATCATCAACAAAAACCATATACCAAGGTACATCCTCTTGTAAGTGTCCAGTAAGACCATCCAAAACTAAAGCAAAAAGATAAGGGCTTAAAGCAAATTCTTGGATGTAAATCAACAGAAATAGGAAAATATTTGGGCAACATGTAAATCAACAGTTACAGGGAAATTATTGTAGCTACAGTAGCCTCATCGCAACTAAAATTCATAAAAAAACATTAAAAATCTTATATTCAATCAAATTTGTGAGGCTACATCGCAAACAGTAACCAAAATCTCACAAATGATAACAAAAAAAGTAACCAAAATATTTTCATTACAATGAAACAATAAATTAAAGAATAAAACTTGTACAATTTCACTATTTATACACCACAAAAATTAGAGACCTCACTGACTGCAGACGGGATGAAGGCGAGGTGCGAGAGCCTGCATGCGAGACGAAGATGGCCTGCGTGCAGGATGAAGACGACGCAGACGGGATGAAGACGATGCAGATGATGCGACTATGGGAATAAACTGTGCGAAGGAGAGGAAGGAAGAAGAAGAGGAAAAGGAAGAGGAAGAAGAAGAAGAAGGAGATGTCGAGCAAAGAAGAAGTCGTCGAAGGAAACCTGTCGAGTTCGAACTCTGCGTGCGATGGAGGAAGCAGAGTGCCTGTGGGAATGACTGCGTGCGGCTCGAATCAATTAGATATTTAAAATTGGGGATTTTTCACCCTTTTTACTCGATTAGGTGGCGGGGTGTATGCCCCGTGAGGCGCATATAGCGTTCTGCTTCTTCCCGGGCATAAGCCCCACGCAATTTACGCCCATCTCGTGGGTTGGAAGCGGAAGTGGAAATCCTTATGCCTCGCCCTAGAGCGCGCCCTGAGCACGCCCCAAGATTTTTTTTTTAAAACAGAGGACTCAACTAACTTAGGAATTTGAGGGACATGATGATGGAATCAATTATATTTAGAGAGATTTTTCTTGAGCAGGTATAAACTTTGACACATTTCAAAACTACCAATTACCTTTCCTGATTCCACCGCCTGAAATTTACAAGAGTTTGTAAGAAATTTAGTTATACATTTCATAACATGAGTAAGTTTATTGATCAAAATAAAATTACAATCAAATTGTGGAGCATATAAGACAAACAAGAATGATGTTTTGAAACAGTTCCACATCTCCTTTCCCAACATTGTTTAAGTATGATCCGTCTGCAAGTCTTATCAATCTAGATGAAAAAACCTCTTGGTAGTTGACTAGAGCATTGACGTCTCTGATCATATGATCTGAGGCTCTCTGATCCAAATTCTGAATCTTCCATTAATAGCAAAATGACAGAACGATATATTAACTTGGCGTCTCACAAGATTGGCGTGCTTCTCTGAATTACCTCTAAGGAGTTTCTTCAAAACCTCAAGTTGCTCTTTGGTGAATGATTCATTCGATCCTTTGAATGTGGTAGTAACATTTGTCTTTTTCTCTTGATCCTTTCTTCCCTACCCAGATTTCGAGTCAGTTTGTTTTCCATGAAGATTCTAACATTTGTCTTTCATATGTACAATCTTCATGCAATAATCACATATGGGACGATTCTTCTTGACCTTTGAGTCATGGGAAAAATTATGAGTGTACACAATTGAACTTTCAGTGCTCAGTGAACCCACATTTCTGGTCAACATCAACTTCTTTCTGTTCTCTTCTCTCCTGACTTCAACAAAAGCTTCAGACAGAGATGGAAAAGTCTTTGTTCTAATGATCCTCCATCCCACCTCATCCAATTTCCGAGTTAATCCTACTAGGAATTTGATGGTCTTCTTCTTCTCAATGATGAATTTAAATGGTCACGACATCTTGTAGACATTTCCACTCACCTGTCTTAAACACATCACATTATAGCCAATACTTTGTCAGAGTGTTATTGGGTGATGTTTAGCTCTCCTTAACGGAGGTCATGAAGCTTGGTTTCGCTCTTAAACAGCTTTGCAGTGTTCTCAGTGTTGGAATATATTTCTCTTACAGCCTCTCAAATTTCTGACGGTTTTATATAAAAAAAATTCTCTCCCACTTCAATAGTCATTGAGATGATAATCTCAATTCTTCCATATGCGGTAGTTAGGGTCAGTTATCTCATGAACTGTGCTCTCTCCCGTGAGATGTTCCTCTTTCCCTTTACCACAAATCTACATAAAAATGGATGGAGTCCGTGAAAGATGGTTGCCATTGAGTTTATGATTTTTGATAAATTTAGAAAGCTCAGAAGTTGTCTAAACAACATCCCTGGTCTCTAACTTGGAGTTCACCTTTGGAGTAGAACTTGACGTCTCCATTCTGTAATTGTTCATAAGCCTTATGCATGCTTAGAGTCAAAATTTTGTGAATAAGAGAGAATTTTGGAAGTTGCTTGCTGAGATGTCCTTGCTGCAGAGATCCGGTTGTTGGACTCCTTGTTGCGATCATTCTGAAGCCCAGCAACAGGTAGGGAAGGCAAGAAGATACCTGTGAACTCTGGGAACTGCAAGCAGGAACAAGAATTAAAGGATCCACATTCTACAACCCTGCGGGGAAACAATCGGGAACCCATGCTAGGAACTTCAGAAAGATACCAAGTGTTCTAGTGGGAGATAAAACAGGGATTTATAGAGGTCTAGGCACTGCAAGATCCATGACTTTCCTTGCTATTGGGATCTGCAAAGGTCTTGGAAGGAGATGAAATAGAGACCAAACGAGTCTATAGGAAATTTGCGGCGTGGAAGAAGGGTCTGGGAAGAGCTCCGAGGTTGATAGCAGCAAGAAGTCTGACGGATGGCCTGTAGAAAGACAGGTGGCTACAAAGATAATTCAAGCACTGGATGGCTATTGGAAAGGCTCCAACGGATGAAAAAAAAAAAAAAACTCTTCCCTAAGAAACTCCATTATGTATGGGCACCATCAAGCTCGATGATTTAAAGGGTCTCCTCACTCGCTAGGGCCACTGCTATACTTGTTTAAGCCCATCAAGGAAGCCTCAATTTATTAAAGTACTTACAAGTTGTGCATTTCAACCTACATATTAAGGGAACTCTAAGAAAGGGGAGCATTAAACTAAGAGCCCAACAACTACTAGTCGACCAGCTGATCGTTCAACAAGCTTGTCACGAAAGCGTGTGCTTCTACCAGCAGCCGATTCATCTAGGTTAAAAAGAATAGCTCTACCGGTGGTATTAAAAAAAACTCATACTTAGGCTTAATGATGTCAAAATCCATAGAATTCTTCAATCATTCAGGTCGAGATCGCGCTAAATATTAAGATCTCTAAAATTCTTCAACCTTTTGGGTTGTCATCACATTAAATATCGAGATTCCCAAAATTCTTCAAACATATGAGCTAACATCATTTAAAAAATTAAAATCCCTAAAATTCTTCAATCAACTAGGTCGACATCCGTAGAACATTAAGATCCCTAGAATTTTCCAATAATATGGGTAAACATTGTGCTAAACATCGAGTTTCCTAAAATTGTTTAATCATCTAGGTTGATATCGTGCTGAAGGTCGAGATTTCTGAAATTCTTCAGTAATATAGATCAACAACGTGCTAAACGCCAAGATCACCAAAAGTCTTTAATCATCTGGGTCAACATCGTGTCGAATACTGAAATCCCGAGTGTAACTTCCAAATGTTGAAATTCCGCAATTGTCACGCATCATTGTACATCATTTGGGGAGACACTAAGTTCAATACCGGGATCCCCGAATGGCCCAAAACAAAAGTCCCTTCACTAGACAGGATGCACCTTCTTTTGAAATATTATCAGATTCAAGGCTGAGGTTCTCAACTGCAAGAGTTGACATCGTGCCTCAAGTGAAGAACTTCTATTCAGATCGACATCATGCTCATGGCCAAGATCCTCAAGAAATTGGGTTGACATTGTGTCTCATATCGAGATCCCTAAATAACTTGAGTGACATCATGCTTTAGCTGAGTTCCATGAGAAGATATTCAAGTTGTACAAAGCTGCCTTCAGTTGGACAATCCAAAATAGAACAAGTTTTAAACAAAATTTCTAAAACATTTCCAAACGTTAGAGGTCCACATCTAAAACTCACTAAGATTTGTCCACATCTCAAACTCAACAAGCCCTGATGTACTTGAGTCGATGGCTATACTTTGCACTCAACATGGCAAGACAGTAGTGGAAGAGCCCCCATTTTGTCAGATTGATGATAACAAAAGCATAAGTGCCTTCGTTGCTCAAGTCAATGATTCGAGCAGGTTATGAAGGTCGAACTCAACAAGCTCATATGCGCCGAGTCATTGGCTGCTCTTTGCACTCAACAAACCAAGGCCGTAATGGAAGAGCCCCATTTTGCTAGCCTAAAAATGATAATAAGATCACGAATACATCTACAACCCTAGTCTAAAACTCAGGTGGGTCATGAAGGCCAGACTTAAGAAGCTCATGGCCAAGTCACTGGCTCCTTTTCTCACTCAACAAGCTTAGGCCGCAGTAAAAAAGCCCCTACTTTGTCAGCCTGATAACAATAGTTGTTCTATCTAAGCCAATAAAACTTGACAAACTAAATCAATCCAGATCTAAGAGATTTTTTTCAAATGATATAGGAATCGGGACAACATCGAAGGAGAAGATCATCACTTGACGTGACATCAAGTCAAACTTAATATCATCTTCAACATGTGTGATAAAGTACAAAACACATGATGAAGTTATATCGGTGCTCATATGAGGCCTAAGAACGAACTAAGGGTATTATGTCATCAATGCGTCCATCAAACCACTAAGTGTTGGATGGGACAACGACCTTTTGCCACAAACCTTATATAAGCCCCAGAAGACCAAAGAATTTCTAATATTCGGTGAAACTAAAGCACAAAGCACTAGTCCGAAGAAGTTATTTCAGTGTTTCATATGAAGTAAGGATGAACTAAGGAAATTTTTTCACCAATGCATCCATCAAACCACCAAGTGCTACATGTGCCCACGACATTTTTGCCATTGATCTTTTATATATGATACAAATGCGAGTTCATTGGTTTGCATTCTTCATAACGCCCGTCAAAGCAGAAAGCAAAGAATGAACACATGATGAAGTTATCTCATTGTTCATATGAAACCTAGGGATAAAAGAAAGGTATTACGTCATCAAAGCATCAATCAGACCACCAAGTGTTGGACGGGCCGACAACCATTTGCCACAAACCTTATATAGGCCTCAAAAGACCAAAGAATCTCTATTTTTCAATGAAACTAAAGCACAAAGCACTAGTTAGAAGAAGTTATTTCAATGTTCATATGAAGCCTAGCAATGAACTTAGAAAATTATGTCCTCAAAGCATCCACCAAACCACCAAGTGTAGGATGTGCCTGCGACACTTTCGTCATCGATCTTATGTAGGATACAAATGCGAGCTCATTAGCTTGCATCCTTCATAATGCCCGTCAAAATAGAATGCAAAGGGTGGAAGGCAAACTCAATCTATTTGGAAAATTAGTGACCAAACAGATGAGTCGAAGAAATTTAATCTAAATTTAAGACAAACTACTACAATTTTTCTAAATTATAAAGGCAACATCACCTACAGGTACATATCAAACTACAATCTACATTGTGTTGACATCCCTGAATCCTTGGAGATCCAAAGTCGAAATCCTTTCCAAATTTATATTTGAAGATCCACAAGGTCATCACTTTACAACAAGCATGGTTCGCTTCAGGCGCCCACCATATTTGTTTGTGGCATTTGTCGAACCTCATATATATTCCACAAGATGAATTGATCGGATAATGAAAGTGATGAACAATGAATGCGACATCTCGCAAACAAACTTAGAATACCTCGACCAAGCTTGAACCACCTGAAATATCATCGGATTGTGAAATTTATTGCATAGGGGTGTCTGGAGCATCAAAATTTTCGAAGAAGGGGTCTGCCATTATCAAAACGAGCAAGCACAGTAGAAACGACAAGTCATCGATGCAATGCTCCGCAGCTCGATTTTTGTCGAAGTTGCGCAAACAACCTCCGGTCGACCAATGGACTGCACAAGCATGTCCAAAAGATCAAATTTGCCTAAGGAAAACACCTATATTGCTAGGACTTTATGTGTGAGCTACTGACATGTAAATCATGACGAAAATAATAAAAAATATATAAAACCCTTTTATTTTCTCCCTGCAAGCCACCGCCCAAACATTGCCTACTGCCGCCTAGTGTCCAATGAGAATGAAGAAATAAAAAAAATGAAATAATAAAAAAAATTAATTATTCTTAAATGTTTGCTTCTTCCCTAAGGATCCTATCACATTTCTTCTCCCTGCAGGCCCCAGTCCCTATCACATCTTTCCCTTATCCCACAGGTGGATGCTGCAAGTCACCCTAGTGCCAGACCTCACTTCGCCCCATTGCCATGCATCTTCCTCTCATTCTCAAGTAAGCAGGCCTTTCCTCCATTAACCCCGTATGCCTCCCGCAACCATCTCCTCCCTCAACCTTGCGACTTACTGAAACCCACAACCNAGACCTCACTTCGCCCCATCGCCAGGCATCTTCCTCTCATTCTCAAGTAAGCAGACCTTTCCTCCATCAACAACGTATGCCTCCCGCAACCATCTCCTCCCTCTACCTTGCAACTTACCGAAACCAACAACTACCTCACCCCGCTCCTACCTCTTTCGTCCAACTCTCCTACCTGCATGCTCCGCCATTTCTCCCATCCCACACAACACAGAGCCTGCATGAAACCCTCACCAGCCTCACATGCCTGCTCCAGCTACCTGCTCCTTCGACGCAACTCGACAGGGCTNAGACCTCACTTCGCCCCATCGCCAGGCATCTTCCTCTCATTCTCAAGTAAGCAGACCTTTCCTCCATCAACAGCGTATGCCTCCCGCAACCATCTCCTCCCTCTACCTTGCAACTTACCGAAACCCACAACTACCTCACCCCGCTCCTACCTCTTTTGTCCAACTCTCCTACCTGCATGCTCCGCAATTTCTCCCATCCCACACAACACAGAGCCCANCTCCTACCTCTTTCGTCCAACTCTCCTACCTGCATGCTCCGCCATTTCTCCCATCCCACACAACACAGAGCCCGCATGAAACCCTCACCAGCCTCACACGCTTGCTCCAGCTACCTGCTCCTTCCACGCAACTCGACAGGGCCGGACCAAGCCCTCCACCTGCTCAACCAGCAGCTCTACGGCCAACCCTCGCTTCCTCTCCAAGCTCATGTGCATTCCCTGATCCCGTTTCCTTTTATTTCGCACCCCAAGCTGCAGCTTTACTCCCCTCCTCTCAGCTGCATCACCCTCTCCTGCTCCTCTTCAGCCCTCTCCTCCCTACACAGCAGCTAGGGCCGTAAACCACAGCCTTGAGCTCGCCTCTTGACCAAAATACAGACATGTCTCTCCTCAACTTTCAGAGATGTCCACATAAACTGTCAATAGCCACTGCCCTCCTCCCTATACACCTCCAGCATCACAGCAACTTTATACCACAACACGCAAACTCATCCCCAGCTATGCTCAATGTTAGCCCATTCCAAGATGTTGAAAACTGGATCAGAATCAAGCGCGAAAACTGATACAAGTGCAGAGCTGAAATTCTATTGAAATTACCACGGGAAGAAGTGAAGAGTTGACTCATCACTATTATCAAAGAGACAGATTCACNCGCAAACTCATCCCCAGCTATGCTCAATGTTAGCCCATTCCAAGATGTTGAAAACTGGATCAGAATCAAGCGTGAAAACTGATACAAGTGCAGAGCTGAAATTCTATTGAAATTACCACAGGGGAAGAGGTGAAGAGTTGACTCATCACTATTATCAAAGAGACAGATTTCATCCCTAGTGAGATATAAGTTTCATCAGAAGTTTTATATTGGAAAGCACAATAGTTTGGAGTTGAAGTGGAGAATAATGTGCAGTTCTTGTGCTCATTCAAAGCACTTGCGTCCTTTCAGGACTTCATCCATATTATCTAATTGAAGAAGGATGGATTCTCTTTCCGTATGGTTTCATTACAGCCAAACTCTACCCTGAAGCACCCTTCCTTCACTGTAGTTTGGATTGGGAAACTATCCAAAATTGGTGAGCAAGTGGCCTCCGTTCTTTATCTTGAAGCAACAGCGAACTCGTGGAGTTGCTGATTCCCCTGGAATCTATATACGAGGAAGAGAAAGCAAAGAGTGTCAGCACCACAGATAGTACAGCTGAAAATTTAGATATCGTGTTGTTTGATGACAATGAGGAAGAATGGAGGGATAAGAGCAAATGAGAGGATGTGATTTGCACATAACTGATCTTAAAAAAAAGAAAAAAATAGGGGTGCCACATATAAGTACCCGTTATGCCAACAAGAAAATTCTATAGCTATGCATTTCCATTTGCAAATATCTGGTGGGTTAAACACTTAACTGTGTCATATCGATGTGACCGGAACGGCTAAGTGTGTGTGTGATATTTTTTTTTGTGCAAGTACGCAAAGCCTCATGCATGCTTTTTTAAGCAGCGGGTTTTGAAGACCCCTGGGGACACAGTGACGAATAACACTAACTATGCATGCCTTTTAAAGTCTGATACGATGCAGCCCCCCTAAACG
>JXCR01137709.1:167475-200246 GCA_002079205.1 Phalaenopsis hybrid cultivar | reverse complement strand
TTGACTCTATTTTTGACACATGTTAAGTATTAACATGGCAAACCTCTAAAACCATAATAACCCTGGAGATTGCTTCAATTGCCCATTTCCATAAGACCTTAATATTACTCCTCAAGATCAATATAAAAGAAGACATTCTTTATGATAAATTATTACATTTTGTAGTTCTAGTTAGATGATTAAGGAGAACCATCCAAACAATATTTTCTCAGTGAAAAAAAGAAAATTTTAAAATATCCAATCCCCGTTTGTTTGAATGTAGTCATTTGCCACTAATCTGACTTTATACTTTTGTAATGAGTTTTTAGATTTGTACTTCACAGCAAAAGACCAATCAATACAATATTAGTTTCCTTCCTGTTAATAGTGCCACCAGTTCTTATATTTTATTCTTTTAAAGCACTTTGATGTCTTCTTGCATGCCTTTATTTCAATTCTCATTACTTTAAAGACAATTTATTACGAGGACGCCTAGCCTAAGGGCAAATTTGTCTTTTGTACGCTTAAAGACAAATTAGTCTCTTATTATTATTATTGTTGGGTATATACATGAGAATGAGTTGTGAGTCATAGGTCTAGGCTTTTATGAGAGATTTCCTACCTCTCGAATTGTACGAATTGGGAGAGACAGCCTACTTGTCAAATTGTAGGTATTTATCTTTGCATTCATGTGAGTTACTTGGATTTTTGCAATAAAAATTTTCTTTTCCCCGTAATTTCTACAAAAATCTATGCGGATTTAAGATTTTGGGAATCAAATCTAAGGATCAAAAGCTCAAGCAAATTGCGGCTTCTTGGGCGAAAATTTTTCACAGCTCCACGGGGCTAATGAACTCTGTTTCGCAATCAATTTTTTTAATATGAGAAATTCATTGTACCTTTCCTGAGCTTTTTCACTGACGAATTTCTTCCTATCGAATGTTCCTTTTCTCTTACCCTTTTGTCTTACGATCCATTGCAAATCTAGATAAAAGCAAATGAAGGAAGAAATCAGTCTAAATATAGTTGATATTTGACTTATAAATGCAGGTATAGTACAAAATAAACAATACCCAAGTGATTTTTTTTTCTTCTCCATTATCTTTCCAAAGAAATCCCGAAATCGTGTGTTAGGTAGATAGTGTATGGTCACATTGACTCTATTTTTGACACATGTTAAGTATTAACATGGCAAACCTCTAAAACCATAATAACCTTGGAGATTGCTTCAATTGCCCATTTCCATAAGACCTTAATATTACTCCTCAAGATCAATATAAAAGAAGACATTCTTTATGATAAATTATTACATTTTGTAGTTCTAGTTAGATGATTAAGGAGAACCATCCAAACAATATTTTCTCAGTGAAAAAAAGAAAATTTTAAAATATCCAATCCCCGTTTGTTTGAATGTAGTCATTTGCCACTAATCTGACTTTATACTTTTGTAATGAGTTTTTAGATTTGTACTTCACAGCAAAAGACCAATCAATACAATATTAGTTTCCTTCCTGTTAATAGTGCCACCAGTTCTTATATTTTATTCTTTTAAAGCACTTTGATGTCTTCTTGCATGCCTTTATTTCAATTCTCATTACTTTAAAGACAATTTATTACGAGGACGCCTAGCCTAAGGGCAAATTTGTCTTTTGTACGCTTAAAGACAAATTAGTCTCTTATTATTATTATTGTTGGGTATATACATGAGAATGAGTTGTGAGTCATAGGTCTAGGCTTTTATGAGAGATTTCCTACCTCTCGAATTGTACGAATTGGGAGAGACAGCCTACTTGTCAAATTGTAGGTATTTATCATTCATGTGAGTTACTTGGATTTTTGCAATAAAAATTTTCTTTGCCCCGTAATTTCTACAAAAATCTATGCGGATTTAAGATTTTGGGAATCAAATCTAAGGATCAAAAGCTCAAGCAAATTGCGGCTTCTTGGGCGAAAATTTTTCACAGCTCCACGGGGCTAATGAACTCTGTTTCGCAATCAATTTTTTTAATATGAGAAATTCATTGTACCTTTCCTGAGCTTTTTCACTGACGAATTTCTTCCTATCGAATGTTCCTTTTCTCTTACCCTTTTGTCTTACGATCCATTGCAAATCTAGATAAAAGCAAATGAAGGAAGAAATCAGTCTAAATATAGTTGATATTTGACTTATAAATGCAGGTATAGTACAAAATAAACAATACCCAAGTGATTTTTTTTTCTTCTCCATTATCTTTCCAAAGAAATCCCGAAATCTCAAGAATTCAGAAGAAAACCACAGCTAAAGAAGAAATGGCAAAGCTTAGGGATGAGTTTTATCTTGTATAAGATGAGATGTAGATGTTTCAAGCCCTAATAATGCATACACGAGCCTGGATGGTGAAACCCTAAGTGGCCTCTTCGCAGCTTCGAGATGGGTTGGAGGGGGATCCGCGTGAAATAAAATGAGCCGAGCATGGGTCATTTTCGATATTTATCGGGTTGAAGCGTTGGAGCTTAAGTGTCGTGGTTTGGCGCCTAGGCGCCCGGTTAAACAGCACTATGGCGTTACATTCAGTGCCTAGGCGCCCACTTAAACGGCGCCATAGCGCCACTTTAGACGTGGCAGTGCTTTTTTTATAATAAATGTGAGTTAATTAATTAATTAAGCATCGCCTTGACTTAGGTGTATAGACCTTAATTCGCACGACCCAACTTCATTTTCATCATTTAATTTTAGAATTTTTAATCCTCCCCCAGTTTCATTTGCTTCAGTACACTCACAAACACAAAGGATCGAAAGAGCTAACTCTTCCTCATCACATCTCCTTTCTTTACTTCCAATTTCTGACACAATCACCTTCCAAAGATCAATTGGGTGTTTTTAAAAATTTTGTTAAGGTAAATCATTAACAAGATTGTACCTGATATGTTGGTTTATATGTTACCAACCTTATGTACTACCTCGCCTCATAAGATATACTCCACTAACAATATTAAGAATACTATCAAGGTCATCCTCACGTTCATCGCCAGCTAGGTTATTAAACCCATCTGATGCCAACAACGTCAGATAAAAGAAGAAATAGAATCTCAATGGACCTGTCCAATGTCCAAACCCAACGTACCTCCAGTAAATCCTGAAGATTAATTAAGAACTGATCGTAGAGAACTAGTTAATCAAACTACCACCAGAGAACACATTTAAGCTTAGCCACTACGAGAAGTTAAAGAATCGTCACACTCACAACTTACTAAAATCAAAGCAAACCAGTTCAAACTAAACAAGTCAACACACAACTTCACTCAAATCATAACATATCACTGCTAACTAAATCACACTAAACTATAAACAAACATACAAATACAAACTTTGGTTGCCTCCTAATAAGTGTTTGGTTTAACGTCATCAGCCTGACAAAACCAAGCTCTTACACCAGTTGACCCAACATTAAAACTTCATTAAAAATGAATTGATTTCCACCTATATAAAGTTTTAGTATTTGTCTAATAACTTTAAATATTCTTCCACTTTTAGGATCATTGATATCAATTGCACCAAATGGATAAACTTTAATTACAGTAAATAGCCCCGACCACCTGGACTTAAGTTTTCCAGGAAATAATTTCAATCTTGTATTATACAGTAAAACCTCTTGTCCATGTTCAAATATTTTTCTTAGAATATTCCGATCATGCCAATTTTTCATCTTTTCTTTATAAGTTTTTGCATTTTCATAAAATTTATTTCTAATTTCCTCGAGTTCATTTAAGTGCACAAATTTCTTCTCACCAACTTCTTTTAAATTATAATTAAATTCATTAATAGCCCAATAAGCTTTATGTTCTAATTCCACTAGCAAATGATAAGTCTTTCTAAATATAAGCTTGTATGGTGACATTTTTATAGGAGTGTTACAAACAGCCCTAAATGCCCATAATATATCATCAAATCTAATAAATCAATCCTTTGTATTTGAATTAACAGTCTATTCTAAAATTCTGTTAATTTTTCTATTAGAGACTTCTGCTAAACCACTGATCTGAGGATGATGAGCTGTAGCAATCCTATGTTTAATACCAAAATTTTCAACATTTGAAAAATTTCTTGGGTTTCTTCAGATACCTTGATCCTAACACTTTTCATATAAATATGGGTCATCTCAAAAGAAAAATATTGCATTATGAATAAACTTCTTCTGTTGATAGTATGTTAATCCATATGATATAATGTCACTGACGATAAAATTATTATATCAGTATACCATGAAGCATGTCAATCAGTAATAGCATACACTTGCTCATCAGAAAAATTTTCATTAATTTCATCTTCAAAATTGCATGAATTTTCATGTTCCAATCTAGATAAATTATCAGCAATTTGATTATCAAATCCTTTCCTAATCACTACTTAAAAATTAAATTTCTGCATTAGAATGACTCATCTAATTAATCTTGGTTTAGCATTATTCTTTAGCGCAAGATATCGAATAGCAGAATGATCGGTGTGAATAACACATTTAGTTCTGATGAGATAGGATCTAAATTTATCAAAAGCATATACTATTGTCAATATTTCCTTCTCCGTTGTGATGTAATTAACTTGAGCTTCATTAAGGGTTTTACTGGCATAATATATAACTTTAAAAATCTTTTCATATATTTCCCCTAACACTGCCCTAATAGCATGATCACTAGAAACGCACATCAACTCAAATGACTTCCCCCAATAGGTAGAGACTATAATAGAAGCAGTGATTAATTTTTCTTTTAATATATTAAGGGCATTTAGGCAATCTTGATTAAAATTAAATAGATCTTTTTCTAAAAGATGATTTAGATGTTTGACAATTTTTTAAAAATCTTTAATATATTGCTTATAGAAACCAGCATGTCCTAGAAAACTTCCAACTCCCCTCACTATGATAGGAGATAGTTTAGCAATTAATTGAATCTTTGTTGAGTCTACTTCCATGCTAATTTTAAAAATTTTATGACAAGAAAATGTCTCATGCGACCATGAGTTGACATTTTTCCCAATTGAGAACAAGTTTGGTCTCTTCACAACGTTTGAATATCCTTGCTAAATGGTCTAAACATAAAATCAAATAAGGTTTCAAACATTGAGAAATCTTGCATAAAAACTTCAATTTTTTTCTCAATTAAGTCCCAGAAAATGGACATCATGCACCTTTGAAAAGTAGCAGGTGTGTTACATAAATCAAAGAGCATTTTTCTAAAAATAAACGTCCTATAAGGACTCGTGAATGTAGTATTTTTTTTTTATCCTCAGGAGGTATAGATATTTAGTGATATGATGAATATCCATTTAAGAAGAAAAAATATCGCCAACCAGCGTATCTATCCAACATTTGGTCCAGAAATAGTAAAGGAAAGTGATCTTTCTAGTGGTAAAATTCAGTTTTCTATAATCAATACAAATTCGCCACCCCAGTGACTTGTCTAGTATGAATTAATTCATTATGTTCATTCACAGCTACTGTCACTCTCCCTTTCTTAGAAACACAATGTATGGGACTAAGGGTCTGTTTGGGGCAGCTGCAGCTTATCCTGATAATCTGCTGATGAGCAGCTGGTCCGGATAAGCTGGCTGGATGTTTGGTTTGTGCGTTTGTAAAACAGTTGATTCTGGATAAAAGATCATTCTGCCCCTGTTCTGAATAATTTATTTAGCTGTTTGGTTTGTGTATTTTGTAAACAGCTTATTTACAGATTTTTTAGTTGAATGAATAATCTATTACGCAGAATTTGTTATTATCTCAATAAAATTAAAGATCAAATGTTAAGACAAGAAAATACAAAAAATTTGAGTTACATTTATATAACTCAACTATTTTCAATCACATCAAACAAGCACAGTTACATATACAAAAGTAAAATGTACATTCACATACTAATATGGAGTATAATGAGATCCAAAAAAATAATAATAATAACATGTTAAAATGATAAGGAAAAAAATTATAATAATGACTTTAAAATGTAGCAACATATCACGGCCCATGCTGCCCGGCTCTGACACTCCAGAACCCTAAGCAAACATGTCTGACCGGATGCGGTGTTCTGAAATTATGATACCGACGAACTCCGAGCAGCGGTGTCCAGTTGAGATATCATCGAACAGACTCCCTATCGGCCCACCTGAAGAAAGTGCAGTTCTCCTATCCTTGTGCCTACCGCGAGCACTTGTAAAATTGTCTCCAATAGCTATGTGGCTGGCGTGACGTGAGTAGCAATGACGGTAGCCCGCACTAACACAACATTTTCCCGGACTTCCCTGGATATCTGGAACTCATCGTCCTGCCGTTTTAAAAAATAGAATAGATCATTCAAAAATTTGAAGAAATATAGAAAATATATTTACCAAAGTATGGAGACAGCGGTTGCCGACAATAAATTTCTGTGGTCATCCAAACTGCTCCACAGTTTTCTCAATAAAATCAGTAGAATCTAATATTAAAAAAGTTCATATATCCAAACAAATTAAGCACCATAGCAGCAGGTAACTTCAATCCCTGAAACTGAAAAATCATGTTTCAAATACTTTTCCCCATGCCATGAAAATTATGTTTTAAATCCATTTACACAAGAGTATGTCATAGCAAAGCAGCAGGTACTTTGAAGCACCCAAATAAAGCAGCAAGTAATTCGAAGGAAAGAAAATCATGTTTCAAATACTTTAAAACATGTCATTTCAATTTTAAGCACCATAGCAGCAGGTAACTTTCTTCCAATCCATGAAAAAACGAACAAACAACTAACAACATGTTTCAAATACTTTTTCCCATGCACTTAAAATTGAACCAACAACTATCAAATCAATGCAACATAACAAATAAATCGAACATATACAGGGATGCTTCGATAAAAAAGGAAGCAATAGATAATTCGAACCCATAATTGTCAGTCATCCCAGATACAGGATAACCAAAACTTAAGAGCAATTTCATCCCAGATATAGCAGCCATATATAGCCATGTAAAAGGTACTAGTTACTATGGTAGTAGTTATAATGAAACCCTTATATAGCAGCCATATATAGCAACCATGCACTGCAATGAGACCCAACAAGCTACAGCCCAAATGCTTAGCCAAATGCTTGCCTGCCTAACTTTAAAAACAGATAACAGTTAATGCCTAACTTTAAAAACAGATAATGAGACCAATATATGACGACCTAATGTTACAGAATTCCATAATATGAATCGAACATATACAGCAGCAGTTCTTATGGCATGACCCATAACCAACGTAAGGAATAAACACAAATATACAGTAACTTTCCTTTAAAAATGATACCCTCATATAAGCAAAATGTTTTAGAACTTCTTATGGCATCAAACCAATGCAGCAAACCACTTTAACAGCTAATAAAAGTCCTAAAGCAACAAAAATTTGAAACTTGTATCATAACAAGTTGGGGCACCAAACAGTCCATAAACAGCATAACTCGTAACAAACGTGAAGCACCGCATGTGGCCATCTAGGCTGCTTCAAAGAGATGCATCATCCATCCAAAAAATACTTTTTCCATCAAATTCTTCTCCCAATATAACCCATAAACAAACCCATAACCCCCAAAAAATTCTTTTCCATACTCAAACAAAAAACATAAGGCATTGATTTCCCTGAAAAAAGGGTCATCCAAGCTGCTTCAAAGAGATGCACCATCCATCCAGTTTCAATAACCAAACAGCTAAGTAAACATTTAAAAACATATATCCAAACTGCCTGTTGTGGTTCTAAACAGAAATGAACAATGAATAATGAATATTGGATCATAATCACCTAATAATTAACATGGAATATTGTCGATTGCTTAAGAAAGAAATGAATCCAGATTTGGAATATAATCAAAAACTCATAAAATTAATAGGGTCATAAAAATGTGTATCCCTAATTGATTAAAATATTACAACCATCATGTTCCGAATAAAACAAATAATTCGAGCAAACAGTAGATGTCACAATCGTTTATATTGATTGGCTTATGTCATCTGCTATTTGTTCCCTCAGAGCTGCCATCTCTGCAGCACATTCACCATCTGAGGTGTGTGTCTCTACTGAATCCATTTTGATTTGAGGTATGGTATATCCCACATGGTATTCAAATGCCTCAGGTGGGATCTGCAGTAAATCTTCTTCAATGACGGCAAATTTTGCATCTGTTCTGGAGTGATGCCATCGAATGAAGTTGTGTAGTGACATTGTGGCTACTAATATATAGACATATTTTGAAAATGAATAAGTTGACATATCACGTAAAATAACTCATTTCTTCTTCAAGACCCCGAATGATCTTTCGATGACACCGCGCAAGGACGAATGTTTTTTGTTAAATATTTCTTTTTTGCCTCGTGCAACTCTGCTAGGTCTTGCAAAATTAGGTATATGATATTTCGTATCCGGATATGGCTTCAAATATCCTCTTTGTAAGGGGTACCCGACATCGACCAAATAGTACTTCCCTATTTATTTTTTTTATTAATTAGCAAATTTAAAACAACTCATATGCCCAAAAGTGAAACTAGACTGTCATACCTGGTGGTAGATAAGGGAAACAATATCTTCGGTTTCTAGTGGCAAACTTGAAAACACGACTATCGTGTGCGCTATCTTCCCATCCAGCCATCACGAAGGTGAAACACATGTTGAAATCACAAATTGTCATAACATTTTGTGTTGGAGATTCACACCATCCGATGTATGCAACCTTCTTTGTGCCAGAAAGACGTGCATCGACATGTGTTCTATCTATAGCTCCTATCCAGTCCTATGGTGCACGAAATACTCAATAAGAAAATCACATGTGTACCATTATAGTAACTGAAATTTAAGTTAGGGAATCACCTTGAAGAACGGCATGTATCGAGGGTCATTTGCAACAAATGTGGGGATGGACTGGAATGATGGATCCTCTGGATTAACTATTTCATATGTCAGATTCACTAGTGCATTTAATCCAACTGAGAAATATCTGCTAATAGTTTCTGAGGACTGTTGAAACCGTTCCATAGCTCTTCTAATGCATTCATTCTAGGATAAAATGTATAGGGTAATTGTCAACACCTCTCTAGCTATCGTTCTTGATGAACCATGCAATCTATGAAGGGTCCGAAGTTGATTAAGCAGGTCCAAAAATATTAATTTCGTCATACGGAACATGTTCACGAAACGTGTAGGATGATCATGTAATAACTCTCTGACCCATCTATCTCCAATATGACTCGACGTCATATATGGGTTTCGATTAATATATGCATGATAGTAATGGTATAGCAAGGTAAGAATGAGAGCAACAATGCGGTTGTGATTAACTTGTTCTTCATCCATTGAAAAAATTTGAAAAATGATATATTTTTAAACAACATAATAAATAATATGTGACAATTGCAACGATACATATACAACATATTCATGATTGAAATAATAAAGTACATAATACGATCAAAGATAAACAAAGGTGCGTCCATAGAAATAAAATTAAAAAGAGTCCATCACATAAATATTACAAAAATATGACCGAAGAAATAAAGATAAAGTAAAGAGTAGTCAATTGTTCATGAATAATCGCAAGTAGGCCAATAGGAATTCTTGGTCCAAAATCGTAAAGAACTATCGGCGAGTTGAGTTCTCTAGTAACTTCACGTACTTTACATGAATAGCTTCGTCTTCCTTAATATCAGGATATGTGTTAAGGATTTGAACACACTCCTGAATTGTGTTGTCCTTCACCGGCGCGGACCTTGTTTTGCAGGTTTCAAGTAATGTCTCAATAGTACCTCTATCAAATGCGAAGCTTTTTTTCTTTTTTTCAAGTCGGGGACGTTTTGTCCCGCCAGTGGATTGAACATCTGAGTGAATTTGGCTTGGTCCTTCTCCTGAGTCAGCTATATGCTCGGTCTACATATCCTGTGCTAAGCTGGCGAAACCCTGCTCATTTGGGGTGAAAGCATGAGCTCCTGTTGCTACAACGCCAATGAACATAACATCCAACTTCTCCTCCAAAACTGGTTCAATGCTAGTCATTTTGAATTTATTTGTTGTCGGCACTGCCTGTAGTAACAAAAAAAATGAATTCATTAGTTAAATAATTTCAAGGTGAATATATGCGGAAATACTCATGTACTTACCTCTAATTTTTCTGTCAATCATTCTTCAGGTGCATCAATTTTCCGCTTTAGTGGATCTCATCCCAATCTAGTTGATCCTCTTTTGAGATTTTTCTAAAGTTTCCAGACTTTTTCAATTGATCTCACTTGTTTTTGAGTTTTATCCGATCGTAATCCCTTTCGGTTAATTCCTTGAATTTACTCGTGAGATTTTGCCAACCTTTCTTACTAAGATAGGTAGTAGGTTTATTTCCAAACTCGACCTCTATCAGACAAAGATCACAAAATATATTTGTGGCCTCTTTATCTCACATGGCGGATGATCCTGACTCTTTAGTTTTACTCATTTTTTACTGTGAGACAGATTGATGGCAAGACAACATCTATGTAATTAAGGAAATATACCTTTTTGCATAGGAAAGATGGCATGTAGGTTAAAACTGAAAAATGATGCATTGTTAGCTGCAGCGTCAAATAAAATCTATAAAAATAAAAAATGACAAATATGGATGTTTATGGATTAATGAAATGAAGGCTTCTTCAATGGAGTTTCCAACACTATAAATATTCAGCACCTTCAGAATGAAGGTTTCTTCAATGAAAAACTTGTAAGAGTACTAAACCAACAATGGCCAAATCTATAAGTTTATGTTTGGATTGATGCTCTTCCTATAAATTTAACTGAAATCATCAACAACAGAAGACATCCGACAAGTCAAAACACGAAGAAAAAAGAGCACCAACCATATATTTTCATCTTCAAATACTATCAAACCGAGTAGATGCAACTTTCTCTGGTATTTATACAAGTATTTATACATAAGACATCTGATGAGTCTAAACATGAAGAAAAAAGAACACCAACCATATCTTTCCAGCTCTTTTGATAAATATTCAGCACCATCAAACAAAGTATTTTTTATATATTTTTACAAGTACCAAGCTTTAACAGGCTTAAAACCATCAAGTACCATCAAACAAAATAGATGCAGAGTTTAAGGGAAGCCACAAAGATCATACAACAAGCACATCTTTCCATCTTCAACCAAAAACTTCTCAAACTCAAACGCATCAAGAACATCATACAACAAGCACATCAAACCGAGTACATTAAGAACATCATACAACAAGCATATCTTTCCATCTTCAAACAAAAACCGCAAATATCCAACTTTCTCTGGTATTTAAAACAAAGAAAATATGAAAACCAAGTGTTTCTAACCGTTACCATCAAACCGAGTAGAAGCATAGTTTAGGGGAAGCCATAAAGATGAAAACCAAGTGCTTTTGGCTTAAAAAAATACAGAAACAATATTTCGATTTGTGGATCTAACCCAACATAAACTGCATAGATGCAGAACACCAATCATACCTAAAGACGCAAAATACGCATAGATGCAGAACACCAATCATACCTAAAGACGCAAAATACACATAGATGCAGAACAGAACTTACAAAATACCCAACATAAACTGCATAGATGCAGAACACCAACCATATAGAAAAAATATTGTCGCAGATCAATGGAGGAGAGGGAAAGAGAAGATGAGACGAGAGAGGAAGAATAGGAGGGAGGAGAGGAGGGAGCACAAAATTATTTTTACCACACAAGATCTTCTTCTCGGTAGCTAGGGCAACGATCGCTAGGGCGACGATCGCTAGGGCGACGATCCAGGGGTAGCAACGAGAGAGGGTAGTGAGGAAAAAAAGGCCTCAGCGAACGCGATACGCACCTTATGCCCCGCATTCACTATTTAGGCTAAACAGTGAAACGTCGTTTTGCAAAACGCCCATCAAAATCAGGAACCAAACGGTTAGGCGGTGTTTTCAAAAACACCGCCGTAATTTTAAGCTGGCCCAAACGGGGCCTAACTCGAGCACTATCAGAAATAGGATAGATAATACCTACGTATAACCACTTTAATATCTCTTTCTTAAAAATTTCTTTCAAAATTGGTTTCAATCTCTTTTGAGAACCTGTCCTTGGTTTATGACTATCTTCCATCAAGATCATATGTATACAGATTGAAGGGTTGATTCATTTAATATCAATTATGGTCCATCCGAAAGCTTTCTTATAATTTCTTAAAATTTTTAATAATTTTTATATTTTTGCTTGAGTCAAATCTGAGGATATTATGACATGTAATGTAGATGAGTTTCTTAAATAAGCATACTTTAAATGTGTAAGGAGTACCTTCATCTCTAATTTAGGAGGTTCTTCAATAGAAGGCATAAAAAGTTTACTATTTTTGGTTGCATTCAAATTCTCAAACCTTTCCTGAACAAATTTTGAATCATCAGTGATCATTATAATGGACTCATCTTGGGAATTCGTATCATTCTCATTTTCTAACTCCAATTTTTCTGAGTTTACCTCACAACTTTCTTGGAAGTGGTTACTACTTAAATAATCAATTATCTCCATCCGAAAACATTCATCTTCTTTTCCTTTAGCTGGATATTTCAAAGACTTTGATATATTAAAGGTAACTTCGTGATCAATAAATCTCAAGTTTAACTCACATTTTTTGCACATCTATCATAACTCATCCAATAGCAAAGAAAGGTTTCCCCAAATTAATTAAAATTTCTTTATCTTCCTCAATAACTAATACAATAAAATCGATAATAAAGATAAATTTATCCACGTTAACTAATACATATTCTATAACCCCTTTTGGATAAGTGATTGATCAATCAGCTAACAGAAAGGTTACAGTAGTTGAAGAAATCTCTCATAAACCTAACTTTCTGAAGATAGATAGCAACATAAGGTTAATGCTTGTTGATAAATCGCAACCAAAAATCGAGTGAGCTCCAAATACATTGGAAATGTATTAAATGGTGAATTCCAAATACTTCAAAATTTTACCATGCATTCCATTTTACTCAAACCAAACACCCAACATTTTAAATGCATATATTCCTTTCACTTTGCACCACTTTATCACCAAACCAAACAGGCCCCCTTATGTGGACTGCATCTTTGATATACTTCATCTAGATTCATTTATGATGTTCCATTTTTTTGTAAATGCCTTCGTAATAAACTACAGTCTTTGTGATGAATCGCCTCATTTCTTTGTGGTCAATATCTCCATTTTGATCTTATGGCTGTGGGCTTCATCATAGATATTACAATATGTCCAATTTATTATATCCCGTATTCTTTTTGTTAATGAACAAATATAAAGGAGTCACTTATTTCAAAAGCCTTAGAATTCTAGAACATGATATCACTATTTAGTCCTATTCATCCTGAGTATTGAATGTGGGAAAGTCATCCTTGGGTTTGATGCAAAGTAAATGGCCCAAATTTTCATCTCCCCTTTATAGTGTGAATCAAAGGGGAAGTGCGAATCAGTTATGACCACTTAAGATAATTCATTTCATTCTAACGATATATGTTAAGTGGATGTTTTTTGAAATGAACCTAAGACCAAGGGAACATAAAGGTAACAAGGGTTGTAATTGATGGCCGAAAGAAATAAATATAGAGATAAGGTTGCTAGGATGAAAGCAGCAAATGAGAAGATTAGGTGGAAGGCTGACAAGTTCTAGCAAGGCAATGATAAAAATTGTGGCATATATAAAAGCAACAAAAAAGACAAAGGTTCTCATACCATAAAAAGAATTGAAGAGAATTAGTTAAGTTTCATTCCAGCATTTGTACTAAATATATAAAAATCCAAAAGAGCTTCTAGTAGAAAATATACATGGTAATGGAAAAAACAATGCACAATTGATTACAGACAGCCAATGAATTGGTTAAGTGACAGCAATGATCACATGGATCAACGAGGTGGTACGTAGCTGCCAGCTTGAGGCAGATATGATGGCAAGAGGGAGTCACAAACATGAACGAGCAGCTACATGTATAGGTAGCTGAGTGTAACAACAAATATGAAGGCAGCGTATAACAGCAGCAAAGAAATTTTTTTCTGATATTTCTCACAGTATTAACTCTAGTAAAACTCAAGCCATTTTTTAACAATTTCTAAACTATTTTGCCTACACTTCTCCTTTCTATGCCGTCTGCATTGATTCATCTACTCATCTACTGGTTACAATCTCTGCTTCTTTCACATGTCCAACCATTTAATTAATGAAGCAAAAATAAATGAATACCTGAGGGAGAGCCTCTCGTCTACGACCGGCTGCATTCATCACTCGAGCTATTTCAGCTCGATCGAAGCAATTCCTGCTACAAGACTTAGCAGCAGAGTACCACAGGAAATCAGCTACAGGAACCTCTCCTTCCCTGCGAATCTCTTGCCTTTCAGGATCAAGCAATATAACCACTTGATTCTTCTTTTGCAGTTTTCTTGAAATCCTTGCAGGGACGCCCATACCTCTAGATCCATAAATGACATGACTTACGCCTGTCACAACTACAAGCAAACCAGTAGAACCTCCATCTATCACTGCTTGCATTATAATCTGGGACACTGAATAATCATCGACGACTTTTGCTTGGGCGGATAGGTAAGAATAAGGACCAAATGGGACAGATTGTTTTGAAGAAAGCTGGTCTAACAAAGACCTGCCAGAAATAGATGTGAAACCAGAAATAAATCCTGAACCAGCAGGTGGAGCATATAGTTTACGCTGTGCTCCAGTCAAGCCCCGAATCCCTTCAGCTTGAACAGTTCTTAATACCTAAACACATGCAGGTTTGTTTTAGATAAACAATTTGGATTCATGCTTATGCTGACTAATAAACACCAAAAATAAACCGTAAAATATAGTAGGGAAATGAATCAATATGCACCAAGTTTTTATTAGGTAAATCATAAAGAATTCCGAATAGAAATTATTAAAATTAAAATCAACCTGCTAAACTAATAGCACAAGGTTGCCTATCAAATAGATTTGGAAGGATGATAAAAATGTTAAATTTGCACAACAGATCATAAACTTCAACTTTCAGCTTAACATGTATATAAACTGAGAAAACAGTAGCCATTAAAATACATAGCATGGAAATTTAGGGATAATTAAAGAACAAAGAAGAGCAAAGTTTACAATCCATTCAATCGTAGTCTCATCAAAATTAGAAGCATGATAACCCATAAAGCCACTTTAGCTCCTCAATTGAAATTTATTAGGCAGTTTCGCAGAACTATAAAGTCAAGCACAAAAAGAGGTTTATAAAGGCAAAGTTAGCTTTTACAACCCTTGCCGGCAAACCCAGGCACTATCACATATTCACGTCAAACCAAGAGGAGTGTCTAATACTTGAGTTCTTTTGTCTTTTTTTTTCCTTTTTTTTTTTTTTTGAAAATTTACATACAAAACACTTGATTCTTATGCATTTACATATCTAACACCTAAACTTCAATTTTTACATACATGCCACCATACTTATGCATGAAAAGTGTATTTCACATTTTAACATTAAAATGAATCTTTTTTTTTTTTTGTAATTTGAAAAAGTTGGGTGGTATTATTGTAAAAAGTCAAGTTTAGGTGTTAGATATGTAAATACATAGGAATTGTGTGGTGTGTGTGTAAATGCCTTTTTAAATTTTTTTTTTTTGCCTTAAGCTGACAAAAACAAATGGAAAAAGCCACCATAGTTTTCCCATCCGACAGCTAATACACCAAGAAGACTGGGTTTTTTTGATAAATCTGAAATCTTTTCTTGCACATAAAAATATAAATAAAAAATGCAATGCAAACTTTTCCGTTGTCTAGCGCACTAGATTGTTGTGCTCAACAGTAACAGTCCATCCATTTAAGAAAAAATAGGAATGAGTACTGTAAGTTTCACGAATATTTATTTCCTCAATGTGTTAACAAGGAAAAACAACAAGCTTATCAATTACCTCAAGTGGAGTACCACAAGCAACAAGTTTGACTCCATTATCGAGACAATAATTTAAAAGAGGCGCATATTCCTGCCAGCGCTCAGGTGGCCAGTGGGAGGTGTAAGATCTTAAGGCTGCACCATCAATTCTGCCATAACAGATTACTTTTTTTTTAAGAAATGAATGAGAAAGTAAACAAAAAATTGTTTGGGAAAAGTACCAAAAAAATCTTATCCAAGCATACCATTCCATCCGTTCATGAAATTACAAAATTAATTTATCAACAAAAGATGGCAATCTCTTGAATTGTCAAAAAAAGGCAATACAAGTTTCAACAATGTTAAGGAGCCAAGAAAAAAAATCATTATGCTAAGCACAAAACGTCACTCTCACCACAATTTTCAAAATCCGATTGTCGAATAACAAGACGGGAAAATTAACATAATTTCCTCTTGTTGACCACTGTTTATTTTTTTGTTCTTTAAGTTTTTATATTATTCATTTTAGTCCTATTAGGTTTTTTCAAATTATCATTTATGTGAATCCAACTATTATCAACCAATATCTATTGCTTTCTTACATATGATTATTATTATTTATCTGACAATGATAGCAATAAGAAAAAACTTTTTAATAAATATATGAAATTAGAAAATAAGCAGATTGGGAAAATTCAGCAGGCAGATGTCCAGTAATAACCAGATATAATTTCAGTAGCTATATACTAATAAAAAAAACTAGATTAAAGAAAAAAAGAAAAAAAGATAGGACATAAAAATAAATATCTTTTATGATAATAACAAAAAAGGTAATTTTTGAAAATTACATAAATAATAAATAATTTTAGTTAAACAATAGGACCGTAAAGCAAGTCATCATAAAATAAAATGTGAAAATTAAATAAAAATATAGGAATNCCCAAACAACCTGTTAAGGGTCGATTGAGATGCGACAACAGCGAATGATTTAGTCAGAGTAAGTTCTCACTAGCACTCGCCCTGTATTGCAGAATCACAATCCAGTGGGTTATAAACTATTCTAATTAAATCGCCGCAAACATATTTGATACATTTCATTTCATAATTCATTCACATATATATACTTGAAAGCGTGAAAATTATATCATCAAAATGTGTATATCTATGCAAAGTTGTTAAATCCAACATAAATAAAATACGTACCCAAAAAACTGTAAAAGCTTTCAAAACTATAAAATGCAAAATCTATACAGGTTATATCGAACTACTCGCTCCAGTACTCTTTACCCCTTCCTGAAAGTCAACAATCTAGTATAAACAAAAATGAGCTCAACAAATAATCAAGATTAAAACAGAATTTTACAGGCAGAAAAGAAACAACGTAGATGCTCGCATATAATCCAGTACATATCCACAACAAATGACATAACGTGCTATAAACGTATAAAACATAAAAAAGAAAAGACATGCAATGCAAGAAATCATGACTGTCATATAGAATATTCATTTATGAGTGATCATAACCATGTTCATAAGAATCATAAATTTAAACATAAGAATGGCACTTATTATTATATAGGCATCAACTATTTTTATATCATATCATGTTAGTAGGTCGTCGCTCAGCCCGAAGGCTGCATTAGCTATTAACAAAAGTTATCCTTTCAATATAACAGTTATCAATAGCCCATCTGGTGTCAATTGTTCCCCACTTTCTGGCATCGTATGATCCCAATGATTCCCAAGGTTCTGTCACCGTTTAAATATCATGAATCAAAAATCCTGCTGATTCGTATCATCTTAGCTTGCAAGTATTCATGTGATAGTTTACTTATAACATCACTTGTGATATTTTTTAAAACATTTCTTTAACAAAAATTTATCATAGGCATTTCATATATCATATGCATGACTCATAGTAAAGGAATACATACAGGCAATGATTTCATAAATATATTCATCAAATTGATAGCATAGTAAAATCATGTGTCGTATGGGGTAATCAATTTGCATTCATACTTTCGGTATGGGTATTCATCCACAATATGCAAGAAATTTTAAATGCAATAGTGTAAAATATGAAATCATATAAAAACCTAAAGAGAATTATTTTTCTTAAATTAGCACAAAATTATTTCATTTAAATTGACGGAGCAGCTCAACGACGAGTTTTCTCAAACTTCTCTCGAGCTCCTCACCTTGTGTAGCAACCCAATATTCGTAAATATTTTAGGATTTCATGAAATTTTGGCTCATTTTGTGATGTAACCCCAAACATAATTCTTATGAATTCTTAACTCAAAAGGCTCTCGACATAAATAGTCCTTCTCCAATCCTGCCTATTTTTCTTCCTTTTTCTTCCTATTCTTTTAATCCTCCATTTATCTTGTTGATTTCATTCTAAAAGCCCTTACGGAAACCTACAAACAGAGTCCATCGCTTCTGACACAAGTTAGTCTCTGTTATAGCTACTAAAAGCGAAAAAGTGCACTGGTTTGTGGCATGCATCAAAATGGAAATGTACGGAAGAAAAGTAATATATCAAATGACATGAAAGAGGGTTTCCCACACACCGAAATCTCCTCAGAGCCCTGAAAAAGTCGTCCGCGGAACTCAACGGGTCGCGCGAATGTATCTTTCATGTCTATGCTATAAGAGCCAACTAAAGCTCCTTCATGAGTGGAGAGGACTCGGGAGGAAATGAAGGGAGGTGCCGCACTTAAGGTAATACCTTTAATCTCAGTTATTCAGTTGGATCCAGTGGTTGCACGGACAGCTGAGTGTGGGAGATTAAGGAATAATTATAATTAATCAAATTAATTAAACTGATAACTACAAGATTTTATACCTCTCTTTATATTCAAAATTTATAAAGTGTTATACATCAAATTGATCATTTTAATATGTAGAATTTTATAAAATTGATTCGGTTAAATTTCAGGATATTCAAAATTTGAAGTACATTTTAAATCTGTTAAAATCTTTGCCTAATTTTTCAATTTTGGGTGTTGCATAATGGCTTAATGTTATAAATATGTAATTATTATATTTAAAGTCAAAGTGCTTTTTTTAATNCCCCCCCGACAACCTGTTAAGGGTCGGTTGAGATGCGACAACAGCGGATGATTTAGTCAGAGTAAATTCTCAGTAGCACTCGCCCTGTATTGCAGAATCACAACCCAGTGGGTTATAAACTATTTTAATTAAATCGCCGCAAACATACTTGATACATTTCATTGCATAATTCATTCACATATATATACTTGGAAGCGTGAAAATTATATCATCAAAATGTGTATGTCTATACAAAGTTGTTAAATCCAACATAAATAAAATACGTACCCAAGAAACTGTAAAAGCTTTCAAAACTATAAAATGCAAAATCTATACAGATCATATCGAACTACTCGCTCCAGTACTCTTTACCCCTTCCTGAAAGTCAACAATGTAGTATAAACAAAAGTGAGCTCAACAAAATAATCAAAATTAAAACAAGATTTTATATGTAGAAAAGAAACAATGTAGATGCTCGCATATAATCCAGTACATATCCACAACAAATCACATAACGTGCTATAAACGTATAAAACATAAAAAAGAAAAGACATGCAATGCAAGAAATCATGACTGTTATATAGAATATTCATTTATGAGTGATCATAACCATGTTCATAAGAATCACAAATTTAAACATAAGAATGTCACTTATTATTATATAGGCATCAACTATTTTTATATCATATCATGTTAGTAGGTCGTCACTCAGCCCAAAGGCTGCATTAGCTATTAACAAAAGTTGCCCTTTCAATATAGCAGTTATCAATAGCCCATCTGGTATCAATTGTTCCCCACTTTCTGGCATCGTATGATCCTAACGATTCCCAAGGTTCTGTCACCGTTTGAATATCATGAGTCAAAAATCCTGTTGATTCGTATCATCTTAGCTTGCAAGTATTCATGTAATAGTTTACTTATAACATCATTTGTGATATTTTTTAAAACATTTCTTTAACAAAAATTTATCATAGGCATTTCATATATCATATGCATGACTCATAGTAAAGAAATACATACAGGCAATGATTTCATAAATATATTCATCAAATTGATAGCATTGTAAAATCATGTGTCGTATAGGGTAATCAATTTGCATTCAAACTTTCGGTATGGGTATTCATCCACAATATGCAGGAAATTTTAAATGCAATAGTGTAAAATATGAAATCATATAAAAACCTACAGAAAATTATTTTTCTTAAATTAGCACAAAATTATTTCATTTAAATTGACGGAGCAGCCCTACGACGAGTTTTCTCAAACTTCTCTCGAGCTCCTCACCTTGTGTAGCAACCCGATATTCGTAAATATTTTAGGATTTCATGAAATTTTGGCTCATTTTGTGATGTGACCCCAAACATAACTCTCATAATTTCTTAACTCAAAAAGGCTCTCGACATAAATAGTCCTTCTCCAATCCTGCCTATTTTTCTTCCTTTTTCTTCCTATTATTTTAATCCTCCATTTATCTTGTTGATTTCATTCTAAAAGCCCTTAAGGAAACCTACAAACCGAGTCCATCGCTTCTGACACAAGTTAGTCTCTGTTATAGCTACTGGAAGCGAAAAAGTGCACTAGTTTGTGGCATACATCAAAATGGAAATGCAAGGAAGAAAAGTAATATATCAAATGACATGAAAGAGGGTTTCCCACTCACCAAAATCTCCTCAGAGCCCTGAAAAAGTCGTCCGCGGAACTCAACGGGTCGCGCGAATGTATCTTTCATGTTTATGCTATAAGAGCCAACTAAAGCTCCTTCATGAGTGGAGAGGACTCGGGAGGAAATGAATGGAGGTGCCGCACTTAAGGTAATACCTTTAATCTCAGTTATTCAGTTGGATCCAGTGGTTGCATGGACAGCTGAGTGTGGGAGATAAAGGAATAATTATGATTAATCAAATTAATTAAATTGATAACTACAAGATTTTATACCTCTCTTTATATTCAAAATTTATAAAGTGTTATACATCAAATTGATCGTTTTAATATGTAGAATTTTATAAAATTGATTCAGTTAAATTTCGGGATATTCAAAATTTGAAGTACATTTTAAATATGTCAAAATCTTTGCCTGATTTTTCAATTTTGGGTGTTGCATAATGGCTTAATGTTATAAATATGTAATTATTATATATAAATTCAAAGTGCTTTTTTTAATTTCTCATCTCTATCTTCTCCTGGGCATGGGAGTTATAATTAATATTATCCTAGCAATGAAAGACATTAGTAATCGTTCTCTATAAAATGTCTTTCCCTAAACTTCTGGTAACACCTATGTTAGTCAACTCAGTGATGTGGAGTGTTGACATTATAGAGCAAGTAAATGTACAAACTTAGCTATGAAGCGAGTTGATCTCATGGCGCGGGTGCAGAACAATTCTGCACAGACGGGAAGCAAGAGCAGGAGAGCTCCCGGGTGAGTGGGAGCAGTGGGTCAGCCCAACCGATCCAATTGGGGCATAGTCCAGAGAGATCTCGGGGTCGAGCGGTCAAAGCGATGCTTCTGACAAGGCAAGCGGCCTCCCGCACTCCTCTTTCGCTTCTTATTCTGTTGCTTCTTCACATGGAAGCATTTTAATGGCTATTTTGAGTATTTCCACACCTTCCTTTTGTAGGAGTTTCCTTTTCTTCTTCTTTCTTTTCTCTTCTTCTTTCCTTTCTTGTTTCTCACCTAGCTAGGGCTATATGTATGTTGGTTTACGAAGAGTCTAGTGAGTTTTTGCTGTGAATTGATTTCTTCCTGTGTGGAATCCTTCTCTTGTTCCAGGGTTGTATCCGAGGAGGCAGTAGTAGTCCAACTATATCCTACTCAGAGGTGGTGATAGTATCTCCTCTTTACTCCGTCTCCGCCATTTCCCTTAGCCGCTGACTATCCTCGCTCGCTTCCCCTGCGCTACCGACCACGTTTTTATTGCAACAACTTGTTGTCCAGCTCTTTCTCATTCACTCTTCCTAGCAGCCAGTCGTCTCAACTGTCATTCCACTGCTCCTAGCTGCCACCCCACCCTCCCACCAACCTCCACCGCCATCAGAATACACTCTCAAGATGTCTCTTTATTTTGTTTGTGTTTTGATGATGTAATTTCCAGTTCATGTGTATTCTAATCCTCTTTTCCCATTAATAAAAGTTTCTTTTATAGTTTGAGTTTTCTCTTCCGGTATCATCTCCTATGTCTCGACCCAGTCGGGACTTAGATTTAACCATGACGAGAACAGATGGTTAGACAGTAGGAATTAAGTTTTATCTATTCATTTACTATTTAACAGAAGAAAGAGTCACTAATCAATTAAATTAAAGCAGTAAAATTAGATTTATCTCGTTACTTTGTTCGCATTATCTATAAATATTATCTTTTCTATCGCTTATCTTTAAATCATTTAATTAACCTGAAAAGTTAATTTAAAATAACAATGAGTTAAACAAGTCAAAGAATGCTCATATTCCTAAAAACTGCGATACAAGAAAAAAAACAAAATACATGTCAATTAAAATTTTAATAAATCAATATTAATATTTTAGATGTTATCAATAAATCTTATTATATTAATAAAATAATAATATCATTATGTATTTGTACAACCGTCATAAAAATATTGTCTAAAAATTTGTACCACTTAAGATACTTCAATATCAATATATTTTTTCATATACATGCATAGGTATTCTAGTGTTCCTTCACTAATACCATAAAGAAAAGACTTTATTATAGTTAATTGTGCACATACAAGCATACAATAATAATATTTCAATCTCATTTGCATAGCAATCAATATTCTTGTACATGATTCAATATCTATAATAATTTAAATAAAGTTGAGCGCACTNATTATCTCTTCTATCGCTTATCTTTAAATCATTTAATTAACCTGAAAAGTTAATTTAAAATAACAATGAGTTGAACAAGTCAAAGAAAGCTCATATTCCTAAACAACTGCAATACAAGAAAAAAAAAACAAAATACATGTCAATTAAACTTTTAAAAAATCAATATTAATATTTCAGATGTTATCAATAAATCTTATTATATTTATAAAATAATAATATCATTACATATTTGTATAACCGTCACAGGAACACTGTCTAAAAATTTGTATCACTTAAGATAGTTCAATATCAATATATTTTTTCATATACATGCATAGCTATTCTAGTGTTCCTTCAATAATACCATAAGGAAAAGACTTTATTATAGTTAATTGTGCACATACAAGCATACAATAATAATATTTCAATTTCATTTGCATAGCAATCAATATTCTTGTACATGATTCAATATCTTTAATAATTTAAATAAAGTTGAGCGCACAGTATATTTTTATAATATGAAAATTTAATATAACCATAAATCATAAGTATACAGAATTATAATAGTAATAATAAATACATTTGATGGAAAATAAACAAAATATTACTATAGTAAAAGAAAATAAGTACTCACATCGATGATAGGTGATCTGTTTAATCTAATTTGTATTACTTCTTTCAAATTATTACATATCAAAGTATAAAATATTTAATTATCAATATATTGAATTATGTTTTAATTTAATTATTAATTATTCTTGTATTGTACTACTTTAGTTAATATTTCAACACTTTAACATTTAGTTTAATTATGGTAATCGATATTAATATTAAACATTTTTAATTTATATAAAATGCTTTTATAAAATCCCAACTTTTCTTTTGTACATGAATCAATTTTGCTTAAGTTTAACATCTAAATTATATATATAATATTTATTAAATAACTTACCTTTAATTATAGTCGAAACCCCATCTCACGCGCGCAAGTCTTCTCCTCTGCATGGGATTCTCAGCTACGCTTCTTTAGGCAGAGGTTCCTGCCCGCCTTCTTCACGTCATTCGTCATGTTCCCCGTGACGCACAAGCCTCTTGGCCTACGTCGCCACTCTCTTCCAACAATCACCTGCACTAAAAGCCTAGGGTTTGGTCGGCTTCTTTCATCCTCCACTCTCAACTCGTCTTGCCTGTTCGAAGCTCAACGACGACACAAGAGCATCTAGACATCCTCTTTGCCTTCAGGACCTTTGGTCGAAATCGCGTCTCATCACAGCAATGCAGCTACCATTCAACTCTTAGGTAAGTCTTAGCAACTTTTGTCAATTCGACTGCGACATTTTATAGACGAGTTCCCCTCTTTGAATTCCAACTCCCTTGTTTCCTTTCCTCCCACTTTGGTTTCCCAACTCCTCGTTTCTCATCTTCCCCCCTAATCGCATTTTCGGCTCTTCACTCCCTATTCCACTAGTTTTCATATCTTCTCCTTCTAGTAATTGAAACGAGTCAACATATCATGAGAGAGTTGATCTCTAAGCAAATTAATATCTAAGGAGATTTGATCAGGCCAAGTTTTCTAACTTCACGCCTTAAACCCGGTCCAGCAATTTTTACAAATAACTATTTAGTTCCTCAATTCTCTTACATCTTTGAAAGACAATTGTAAAAAAAATAAAAGAATGATGCAACTTTATTCGTTGCTACTAAGTAACGAGACATATATTTGGTTCATCTTTGTAGGATGAGCTAAAAAATATTGGTTGTCGGCTCATCTATATAGTTGATCAACACGAGATAAGTTAGAAATTTTTATTTGCAAATGCCCCTTCATCATTTCATTTTTCTTCAAAAAGAAAATTTTTTAATAAAAAATGGATGAATGGTTTTCACTAAGTGAAGTCTATTTGTCATCATGCGGGCTCTTAGCTATCCTACAAAGAAGAGATTATCCTAAGAGCACTTTGGCTATACCTACAGAATTTTATCTTGAGGGCATTTTGGCCCAACTTCATATAGTAGTCTCGGAACTTGTAAACTCATTCTTACACATCTTTCATTTAGTTGTTTGTTTAATTGACTTTATGATAAAATCACTCTGTATGGCAAGTTCTTTGAGTGTTGTCAGTAAACTCAATTTTTTTATAATGAATTTTGTCTTCCTTTTACGATTTGATTGCCTATTTCCCTATGATATAACTAAGTAATAAAAGAATTCATATAATATTTTTAAGTTGGTACTCATTAGCACCTGGCTCTATTAAAAATTGGGAGGAGTTAACTCAAAAATTCCTAGCTAAGTATTTTCTACCTTCAACGAAACTAGTCATCGTAACTTTTCAACTTCACTTTAGGTCGAGATCTCATGATCTTCAATTCTCAGGTTAACTATCTCCATCCTTTATTTAGCCAACTTATATTTGGGAAAAAATTTCTACAGAATCATTCATGGTGCTCAACTATGAGGCCGAGTAGAGTCTAAAATTTAGGTGACTTACCTTTCACACTAAATAACTTTCAATGCAAGAGGTGAATTTTTGGGTTATAAATGAGGCGAGTTCATTGAGTGCCATTGACAAACTTACTCTATATGACAATTAATGTCCGCATTACTTATTATATAGGTATACATTAATTTCGCTATGTGGACTAAACCAAAAATATAACACAATAAAATAAAATAAAATAAAGAGAGGTTTTGTGAGATTCTTTTATTGTTAATCGTGCTTACTCTTAATTCACATCACCAAAAAAAGCGTTGAATGAAGAATTTTTTGTGTTAAATTAATAGAAAAAATGAGAGAAAAATAGGACTTCTAATATTTAGACGTTCTTCCTCATGTTTTACAATGAACCCCTAATTATAGAAGAATTGACCTGGGTTACAAAAACATACTCATTACATACGAATCTCAAGAGATTTTCAATTTATCCCTGCTATCCTCTTCTAAAATAGGAGTTATAATTAATATTTTCCTAATAATATCTTGTATGGTTAATCATTCTTTATAAAATGTCTTTCCCCTGACTTAACTTCTGGTAATGCTTTTGTTGGTCAACTCGGGCATGGGAAGTTGATCTTCCTGGGCGAGTTGATCTCATGGATAGTTCTGCTAACTCGACTATGGAGCGAGTAAATCTCTTGCGAGAGTTAATCACTTGAGAGAATTGATCTGATGGGAGATTTGATCTCCTTGGTTAGATTGATCTCATAGTTGATCTCCTGGAAAACTTATTCCTTTGAGTGAATTGGTTTGGGAGAGGAGAGCTAATATGGCCGAGCTGTCTAACTTCACACCTTGAACCTAGTCCAAAAGCTTATGCAAAGAACTATATTTCAAGAAAACTTGGATTATAGTTGGACCTTGAATGCTGATTCTGTGTACAATATTTTAGTGAAATATTACTTTCTGGTAAAGGTAGCAAAGAATGCCATACTTGTTCGCATGAGAAGAAAAACTTGAAACAATAACCAAGCAAGAAGCTTACAGAAATGAGGCAGACAAAAATCCCCTAATTGTAGAGTAAAATACCAAAAATAGAAAGGAATAATAACATGAACCTTATGCCAAATGCCATAATTAACTTTAGACTCATTCTATGAAGCCATTTTTACATTGGTCAAATTTTAAGCTTTTTTCCAATTGCAAAATTATGAGGAATAGTATGTTTTGCAATGAGATTAAACATTAGCAAATTAAGAAAATGTCTAAGCAGCCATCTCAAAGAAAAAAAATTAAAATAAAAAAATGAAAAATAATATAGATAAATCGTTTGATGAATGAGGTTCTACGAGAAATGGAATGATTTCAGTAGACTATTTATTGAATAACGAAGCAGCTAATCCCTTTGTGTATTTATTTGTCGAAGCAAAAACTAACTTTACCTTTTCTAGCTAATTGAATATGGTTTTATACACGAACCATAGAAAAGAAACTTAAATTTACAGGGAATTGATCTTTACAAAAAAGAAAACTCCAATAGATTGTTTGACTGTGGCTTAACGCCCTAAGTCCAATAAAACAACAACATTTGAAATTTTTTAGGCTGAACAATTTTAAACATGGCTTATGTCGTCATAAGAGCTTAGGCAAAGCAAAAGATAAACTAGGTGGACGACTAGCATAAGCTTAAGCTTATCTCTCTCGATATTAAATAAATTTAAAGTTCAATAAAACATATTTAATGATCATCAAACTTTCAATCATAAAAAAGCTAAATGTTTTTATAAGCTTGTTTTTTCAATGTGACTAAGCTTATCTTTCCACATTTGATAATTTGAATTAAATGAATCTTAATTTTATTAAAAATAATTAATCATTAATTTTATGATTATTGTTAACTTTTGAGAACTGAGCTACATACTTTCATTGACAGAAGAAAGGGTATAAATACACATTACAAGATTCAAATAAAAGGAAAGACCAAAAAAAGGAACAACAAATTCAGAAATAAACTACACAAGAAATACATAGATATGGAAACCAAAGCTCATAAAGAATAACAATAACCGCAATGGAAATAATAATTCTAATTCATTCCCTTCAGGTTAAAGCATAGATGATCATCATATTTAACTTGAATTTGAAATCATCAAACAACAGCCAAGAAAGATTCTTGGTAAGGATGTCCGCTAATTGACCACTGGATGGGACAAATGGAACACAAATCTCTCCTGAATCGAGTTTCTCATTAATGAAGTGCCGGTCAATTTCTACATGCTTGGTGTGATCATGAAGAATCGGATTATGAGCAATGCTTTTAGCGGCTTTAGTGTCACATAATAGCTATAGTGGAGCAAATAACTGTGATACGTAATTCACAAAGCATGATGAGTAACCAGAGAGCATCATAGATACCCAAAGACATGGACCAAAACTTGGCTTTAATATTGCTTCAGGTCATAACCGACTGTCTTTTGAACACAAATGTGCAATACCCCAAGTTAGATCACTGATTATGGATAGACTAGCCCAATCAGCGTCCGTATAAACAACAATAGAATGGGTGCGGCGCGAGAAAAATAGACCTCAACCATGTATGACTTTTAAGTACTGAAGAATCTTATGGACAACTTAGAGATGGAGCTCATTGGGATCATGCAAGAATTGACTCACAATACTAACCGCATGGCAAATGTCGGGACGAGCATAGGCGAGGTAAATAAGTTTCCCCACAAGACATTGGTAGTGAGTCTTGTTCACTAGAACCGTATTGAGAACATCAGATAATTTCTCATTGAAATCTATTGGGACAGCCACTGGTTTGCAAAGAAAAAAATCATTCTCTAAAAATAAATCAAGCATATATTTGCACTGAGACAAGCAAATGCCCCGAAATGACTGAGCAACTTCCATTCCTAAGTAGTACCAGAGCGAACGCAAGACCTTTATTTCAAAGAAAGTAGCAAGAATGTTTTTCAAAGACTCGAATGCTAGTAGATCATCACCTGTGAGCACAATATCGTCGACATAGACGATAAGGATAGCAATTTGGCCACTGAAAGAATGACAAAAGAAAAGAGTATGATCTGATTGGGCCTTGGAAAATTCATGACCCACTACCACCTTTGTGAACTTGTCAAACCAATCCCTTGGAGATTACTTCAGTCCGTAGATGGACTTCCACGGTCGACACACTTTTTCCAAAGAGAAAGTAAAGTCAAAGCCTGGAAGGAGGCACATGTACAGCTCCTCTGTGAGATCCCCATTTAGGAAAGCATTCTTGACATTAAGCTGGAACAATGGCAGTCCAAATTCACAAGGGATAGCAGAACCCGAATAATGTTTAATTTAGCAATTGAAATAAATGTCTCCTCCCAGTCAGCTCCATATGTTTGTGAGTGACCTTTGACGATCAACCATGTCTTGTTGCATTCAAAGGATACATCGGATTTGAACTTAGTGCTAAAAATCCCACGGCACCCCACTGCTTTCTTACCTGAAGAAAGATCCACAACATCCCATGTATGACTCAGTTGAAGGGCATTCATCTCATCCATAGCTGCAGCTTTCCAGGAAGGGTCTGCTAATATTGTCTCAATAGTGAATGGGAGAAGATGGGCAGTAGCAAACACTTTGTAGGTCGGTGATACATTGTGGAAAGAGATATTTTTTCATGGAATAAAAAGAGCTTGTCTGATTACTTACGTCAATAGGAGAACTCACGTCCTCATTCGGATTAGCAGGTGTGGGTCACTCGAAGTGGATTCCAGGTTATGTAAAGAGGGAGCGGGCTCCAGAGTAGGGAATCGAGACGAGTGAGTCAAGTATAGACACGTAGAGTGAAAGAAAGATCAGGTTGTCTGTTGGGTGTTGGATCCAGAGACAAAGAGGGCTCTTTGGATATAGGGGTTGGAGAATATGCACAGGAGTAAAATAAAGAACAATGTCTAAGAAATTTAACTTCCCCTCACTAGAGGCAGTGATAGGAAAATGGGGGACATTTTCAAAAATGTAGACATCAACACTCACATAGAACTTATTTGTGATAGGATTAAGACACCGATAGCCTTTTTGAGTGTAAGGTATTTGAGGAAGACGTGTTTTATTGACCTGGGATCAAATTTACTACCATACAGGCAGCATTTCGATCGTGCAATCAAAAATTTTGACTTCAAGAGTGGTGAAGGACTGGTTGGTAGGGAAATATGACATTAGAATGGCTAATGAAATTCTAAAATTAGGACTCTATTGATGAAATAAATGACAGTAAGCCCCACATCATTCCAAAACTTTTTTGGGATATTAGATTGAAATATAAAAACGTGTTAGTTTTTTATCTCGGCTACCTCATTCTATTGAGGAGTATTCGTACACGAGTTATGATGAAGGATATCCTTAATTACCAAAAATTCACCTAATATAAAGAAAAAAAAATTCATGGTCATTGTCGATTCTAAGTACTTAAATTGACTGACATTTTTAATTGGGTCAAAATGAAAAAGTAAGAATTTCTAAAGGTGACAACAGCATCAGATTTATCTTTTAAGATGTAAACCTATATCATACGAGCATGGTCATCAATCAACGAAAGGAACGACCGTTTATTATTGTAGCTGGGAGTGTGAGAGGGTCCTTATAATTCACTGTGAATAAGTGAAAAAGAAGTGAAAAACGTGTAAGAGTTGGGTGGATACGAAACGCGATGATGTTTAGCTAATTGATAATTCACATTTAGAGCTAGTAAAATTTTTATTAGTAACATCAACGAAAACAATTATTTTAACTATTAAAAATGGGGATGACTCAAACAATAATGCAACATAATAGGATATTCAGTAGATTGAGAAAAACTGCAACTATTGGAAGAATTGTTCTCATTCTCTGTGTTTTTCTCTTAGATGGAGTGGAGGCTTAGCAATTCTAATCATCCTCTCCGAACGACAATCCTAAAAAACAGAAACATTATGAGAACAATGAGCAAAACGATCAATATCATGAGTCAACTTACTAAAATATAAAATGTTACACTTCAATAGAGATACATGTAGTACAGATTTCAAAGTTAGATCGGCTATTAATACAGCCGACCATTTACCAGCAATAAAATTACAAGAGTCGTCAACAATTTTAGTTGTATCTTTCTCGAACCATAAATAATATGTCGAGAAAATTTGAGAGCATCCAGTCATGTAGTTCGTGGCACATAAATCAATGATCTATAGATTAAAAGAGTCAAAATAAGTGACTCATAAGTATGGTGCATTGACGAATGTGGGAGGTCGATGGGATGAAAAAGATCTGACTAGATCCAAGCAGCTTGATTAATTGCTCAATTTGAGTGATTCTGGACTATTTCGAGTGAAAGCTAGTTGTACCATAGTAGATTCAAATGTCATGGTGAGACCCTTGGCAAATGAGGATTTGGCTAAAGGTTTGTATACTGATTTTCCATGGAGTTTCCAACACTTTTCACGAGTATGGTTGGGTTTCTGACAGTAATCACAATTGGAGCTAGTGATTCGAGGAGGCACGGACAAGTATTGAGTACTATTAGTGACCAAGCAGATGATTTGACTAAAGTGGATGAGTCAAGCATGACAAATCTCCAGCTATCTTCGCGTTGAATCTCTATGAATGCAGCACGAGCGGAAGGAAGGGGATCCCAACCAAGGTTACAGCCCTGAACTTAATCAAGGTCTTATTGAGGTCTGTCAGAAATTGGAACATGTGATCTTTTTCTATAATTTTCTAAAAGAAGGAAAGATCTGTCGGAGATACCCACGTGTAGTATTAATAATGATCACATTCTATTCATAAGGCAACCAAATCATTATAGTACTGGGTCGCTGTCCTTGATCATTGTTTTGTCCCATGGATCTTCTTAAAAACCTTATCAAGTTGGTCGGAGTTCCCTACATCTGAGTAGGTATCCCAAACTGCAATCTATTGGGCAATGGTAGAAGGAAGAAACATAAACGAACAACCAATCGCAATCTCCATGGAGTTAATCAGCCACGACATGACCATGAAATTCTCCACTTCTCATGCTTCATACTTATCATACTCGTAAGATAGTTAAATTTCTCGTGTCCCTTGATGAAAAGGAACATGACTAGGGACCATTGGAAAAAATTAGAACCGTTTAGTTTATATGTGGTGATTAGAAAGTTCATGAGATTTTTCGGTCCTTCACTCTACAGAAAGAATGAGATCAGAGTCAACCCTCCGGAGAACTCAAGTACACCTTCGTGAGAAGGCTCGGCGGTGAAAGAGTCCAACATAATTCCAACAGAGCAAAATGTGATGTTAGGTTGTCAAGACATAGGAAGCTCCTGGAAGCTAAGAAAAAAGGTCCAGAAATACCAGTCGGAAAAACAAACCGAGGATCAAGCTGGCAAAAGGCATCTCCAACAGCTGGAAACATCTGCCATCAGCCAAACGACAATCTGCACGGAGGTAGTGCGGCAATCAGGCGACTGAAGGCCTGTAGAGAGACTGGCGGAGAGTCTGGCGGCAGGAAGGCAAGCCTAATGGAAATCCGAAGGGAGGCAATGCAGCAATCAAGCGACTGGAGGACAGTAGAGAGTTTGGCGTGAGTTTGGCGACAAGAAGAAATGCAGGGAGGACCTGCAGTTGGTCGGTAGCGACTGGAGGACAGTAGAGAGTTTGGCGTGAGTTTGGCGACAAGAAGAAATGCAGGGAGGACCTGCAGTTGGTCGGTTGTAGAAATCCTGCAGGTCTTAATATGGTAGAAGCTCTAGAGTTAGAACTATGGCTCTTATATCATCTTAACTTTTGAGCATTGAGTTGCATACTTTCATTGATAAGAAAAGGGGTATAAATACATATTACAAGACTCAAATAAAAGGAAAGACCAAATAAATGAAGAACATAAATTCAGAAATAGACCACATAGGAAATACATAAATATGGAAACGGAAGCTAATAAAGAATAATAAAAACTCCAGTTTAAATAATATATCTAATGATTATAATGTAGCTCTCCTAATATTATGTTAACTCTCATTTGTGCAACATTAGACCCAAATGATGAGTTGAGGAAATTAGCTCAACCAAAGTGCAATCAAACAATTTTCACTACTTAAGTCAATTTACACTACCTTGTTTTCCTCACTTACCAAAAGAGTTAAAATTGTTATGACATGTTTGGGATTTGCTTAATTTAAGCCGCAAACAAATAGGCCCAGTTCTTGCAATTAATAAAAAAAAAACAATAACATACTTCAATAAATAGAATAATTTTTCTCTAAAAGTTAATTTTGTTGCAATAAACATATCAGAAAAGAAACAATTAATAAACAAACCGACCTCCCTTCCATAAATTGATTAAGCTGTTCTTGTAGATCGCAAGGGAAAGCTTCAATAGCCAACGATAGAGACCTCTGTTGCTCCGAGCACCGGCTAAAGAGATTCCTCACGATCTCCAGCTCCAAAATCCTATCATCACGGTCCGGAACCTGCTCGGCCTCACCAAGATACACAATCCGAGCAGCCAAAAGCCTCTCCCAAATCTTCTTCCTGTCCTTTCCAACCGCCTGTGGCTCCCCAATCACCGTTGCATCATAAACCC
>JXCR01137709.1:143937-164749 GCA_002079205.1 Phalaenopsis hybrid cultivar | reverse complement strand
TTTTTTATTTATAAAAAAATGAATTTATATTATATATATATATATATATATATATATATATATATATATATATATATATATATATATATATATATATATAGTTAAACGAATGCCCAGAGGTTATCATACGAGCCTCCAGCCACCTCTAATGTGTCTAACAATTCGAGTACCACCTCCTTAAGGCCAAACTGTGTCAAAGGAAATTTGAACCCCCGACCTGAGAAGGCTTATACCGTGGATGTCAACCAACAAAATCGGGTACGCGGCCTGTTGGGGGGTATAAGATTATAAGATGGCATATAAACAACAATTAAAATTTAGGCATTGAGTGGTATGTATGTAAATATTCCATAATTGTTGAATTCAAACTTATTCATGAATCACATCCAAGAAATAGAGCATAAAACAAGAGAGAGAGAGAGAGAGAGAGAGAGAGAGAGAGTGAAAGATGATAGGGAAATGCACAGTAATAGCTAGTTATTTGAATTGTTGATTAATCTTTTCTAATGAAATAATCCCTTTACTAATGGGGGTGTTAAAGGTTTTCCCTTTAGCTAGGTCCAATGAAGCCAATTTTTTNCCCAATCTTTTCTTCTCAAATGAATTTCCAGATTCTTAATACTTCAAAATATAATTTTTTTTTACTTTAAATAGTTAACTATAGTCTTATTCTCTTATAATAAAATATCTTAAATTACAAATTAATTTTTATTACAAAAATATTTCTTTAAATCTACCATAATAATTAAATAGTTACAAAATATAATTACCTGAATTAAATTCACTACATAAAATCATATAAATAATTTTTTAAAATAATTAAATAGAAGACATCTAATAGTTAATCTTTTTCTTCCCTCCCCCAAACTTAAATTTTTCAATATAAAATGATACAGGTGGAAAGAAAAACTCTAAATATAAATCATACCTCAACATTTTAGACATTTTCATTATTCTAAAATTTTTTGCAGTCCTTCTGTAATATTAGGAGCTTTCTACACATAAAAATCATTAGAGAAAATATGGGTAATGAAATTTTGAAATAATTATAAAACTAAAACATTAAATAAGCACAATATTTCCTAACACAACCATAATACTAAACAAAACAATTAAAATGCAAAATAAAAATCACATTACATTACAAAACACTACTCAACATCTATTATACTACACATGCAAATTTAACTACCACACTAACTTTATAACAAAAATTAAAAATCATCCAAGTACAACAAAACAATAAACATGAAAGTTCAAATACACACAAATATCCATTTCTATTACAAAAGAACACAAAAATAAAAGTACAATTACATCAATTACATTCAACTCTATCAAATGTCAAAATCCCAAACTATGTCTTCGTCTCCTTGGTCAGCAGGTGGATTGGGCTGATACTGAGTATATCGTGGGCATAAACTATGTCTTCGTGATCAGTAGTGGATTGGGTGATACTGAGTATATCGGCTCAGGAAATGTAACATCAGGCTCACCTCTGTAGTGTCAGCTTGATTCATAATAAGCTACCTCAAAATTTGAATGCCTCTGAAGGTACTCACTATCATAATCATGTCAATGTTCTAAACCTCCAATCCGTTCATTTATCAATTCACTCTTCTGCTGCAAGGTCAACTCATTCATCAAATTAGTCAAAGTAGGGGAACTAGAAGGTGGAAGGTCTGACAGCAACTTTATATATGCTTAAAAATACAAGAATTTGACACCACTACTAGAAGATTTAAACCCCCGACAATGACGCCAGAAACTTGATGCAACTTTTAATATGCAAGAATTTATGAACCCATATTTATATATTTATAATGATTTTGTAAAGTCACAATTTCAAACGCAAGTATACGTACCGCTCAAGTAATACAGGGGTCTAGTGGAGTCTCGTTTATCGATCCCACAAGGAAGCGAGGTAAGAGGTTCTTAGTTAAATTCTAATATACTACTATTAGTCCTTAGTTTGGAATGTCGATTAAAATGATATTTTATCTAGCAACTACCCCTAAATGTAAGTGTTAAATGTAAAGATAGTAACTATAACTAAATGCAATTATTAATTCTAAGGATAACTCTTTTTGGATGAATTGGTTTAGAGAATTTTGAAATATTAAAAACTACTATTCTTATGTAATGAATTGGATAATGTAAAGGAATGAGATGCATTAAATATTGTATGTGTCAAATAGGAGCAATCATATTCTTTACCCTTTGGTGCAGGCATAAAGAACATTGACTAATCATATGCTTGTTTACTGAATCCGTGGCTAATCTTTGGTCCAGGCATAAAGAACATTGACTAATCCTATGCTTGGTTACTGATTTTGCGGCTAGTTGGGAGGATACCAGCTCTCACTTCGGAGCTCCCACGTTCCCCTCACCTGAGGGCTAACATCTCTGCTTTAGTACTCAAACAATAGGATCAAATTGGGTATTTTAGTCAGTCACCCTAAAATCTCCAATTCTACGACCATCAAAGTATATTTCCTTATTTATTTGCATTCAACTCCCATGAAATTAACCATCCCTGGAATCTGAATGTTGGTTTACTTTGTTGAGAATTACACAACCCTCTCAGGTCTTAATACAATTACAACGTATTTTAACACTACAACAGGACTTTATTGTAATGTAAATAAAGTACAAGTAAAAACCATCACATTGATAATTAAATACATTCTAACAATGCATCACAAAATCCTAAACATGAATTCTACTCATTACAAAAGAAAGTAAAATGAAAACAACGACATAATCTTATCATACCATTATTTCCAAACAAGAAGAGAGAGTAAGAGAAGCTCATCACAAAGCATGAAGAAAACACAATGGAAACTTCATTGAACCAAAGCAAATTCACTAGATAAGTGTTTACAAAAATCAAAAGATAATGAAGAACACAATACTTAGCTTTTTCCCTTTGAAAGAAAGATGAATATCTCTCCCACAAAGTCTTCCGCCGATCCATGCAATGCTAGAACATCTCCTAACAAATTCTCTCAAATTCTCCTCTCCAATCTCTAAAATGGTAGAAATCTACATTTCTACTCCTATTCTAAGAAACCTAAACTTTCTCCACACTTTTCCTAACATTCCTCTCATCATTTCACTCCTATTCTAAAAACCCTAAACTTTCTCCACACTTTTCCTAACATTCCTCTCACAAAAATCTTACTTTTTCTAACCTAAATTCATTCTTTTAAAGTGTAGGGACGAATTTTGAAGAGTTGTCAGAGGAATCCTTTCAAAATGTGTCCAAATACGTTAAATCTGGGCCTATAACCGCCAAAAGTCGGTCCATAGTAGTCTCTAGCGTCGTCGGCGGGCTCGAGGGCGCTGCCGGCGAGCTTTTCTGTCATTTTTTGGTCTTTTCGGGTAAATCTCGCTGTCGGCGCCATTTTGGGCGTCGTCGGCGAGCAGACTACGCAGCTCCACCGTTTCGCTCTATTTGGCTCTGTTTTAGCTCTTTTTCGCCCCATTTTAGTTGCATTGTGTTCCTAACAGATAACCCTATAAAATAAGCATGAAAACAAACTTCCTTTAATGTTTAATCTCATTCAAAAATATGCAAGAAGTGTAAAAGAGATTAAGCATCGAAAGACTTATCGAACGGTGACAGGGCAAAATTTCATTTCTTGTTCGTTTTTGCTCTAAATTGCACCGTTTTTGTTTCTTTTTCTCCAAAAGTCCATTTCTTGTACCTGAAACCAAAAACATGCAAAATACCTTCCTTTAAAGAGCAATATCATCAAAATCAGTGTAAAATAGGTATGAAAATCTCAACATATTTTCCTTTGGTCAAAATCCCCCAAACTTAACTATTATTTGTCCTCAAGTAATTTTAGTACTACATAAAAGTTATGATCTATTGTAGTAAAGTTTTAATTCAGAAATACTATAAGTTTTATTTAATTAAATACCATCATGAGATTTTCAGAAAAAATTCAAGTAATTAAATTAACTTTATAGGTACAAGATTATCTAGTCATCAAGTTTAAGAGTTCTAGTTTTCTATTCATTTGAAGAATGACTATATGTTGTAATATCAAGTCACTTAGAATATTCAAATGATAGCAACTTCATGAGAACACTACTAGTAAAAGATGTTAATCAATAAATATAAGTTCAGGAATGTATTTAGGTTTTCCCTTTATGTAGGTCCAGTGAAGCCAATTTTTTATTAGGCAACTCCTTAAGCTTCTCCTCACTTTTATATTTTTTTCTTTTTATATTTTTTTCTTTCTTTTCTTTTCCCCTTTTCATTTGGATTGCTTTCAATCGTATATATTTTTCTTTTCTTTTCAGAGATTGTTTTCAATCCTTTCTTTTTCCTTTTTCGAGTGAGGATTACTATATCTGGATAGCCTTTAATGATTTTGAACATCACTTTTCTTTCCCTAAATTTGAAACTCAAAGCATTCTTTTACCTTATAAATATTTCATAGCTTTTACGTCATTGAGCCCCAATATTTTCTTCTCAAATGAATTTTCAAGATTCTTAATACTTCAAAATATAGTTTCCTTTACTTTAAATAGTTAACTATAGGCTTATTCTCTTATACTAAATAACTTAAACTACCATAATTAATTTTTCATTACAAAAATATTTCTTTAAATCTACCATAATATTTTAAATGGCTACAAAAATATAGTTACAATTTTCATTACAAAAATATTCCTTTAAATCTACCATAATATTTAAATATCTACAAAATATAAATATTCCTTTAAATCTACCATAATATTTAAATATCTACAAAATATAGTTCTCTGAATTAAATAAACTACATAAAATCATATTAATAATTTTTTTAAAATATTTAAATTGAGAACATCTAATAGTTAATCTTTTTCTTCCCTCCCTCAAACTTGCATTTTTAAATATTTTACAATTTAATTCCATAAAATTTAGCAGAAAGGAAAATTAATTGAATCTACTAGCTACTGCAACATCTTATCAAATTTATATACATGCAAAATCAGGATAGAATGACAACAGGAGTAAGTAAATTAAGCTTAAAACATGCTTACAATAATATTAAACTAAAAGGAAGTTATTCAATTTAAAATTTCATTTTTCTTCCTACCCCCAAACTTAATTTTTAGCATGTATAACAATTTAGTGCAGGAAAATATAAGTAGGAAGAAAAATAGTTTAGAAATTCTATCTACCAAAAATTTCTATCAAAAACATCTAATAAGTAGGAAGAAAAACAGTTTAGAAATTCTATCTACCACAAATTTCTATCAAAAACATCTACAATTATTACATTAAGATAGAAAACATGTAGTATAAAGTAAATCTAAACTAAACATGCCAGAATGAAATTAACTAAACAAAGTTCTAACTAGCATAACATGTATCAACATTGAAATATAAAAATGTTCTTCAATTATTATAAATTGTTACACAAACACACAAACAAGATAAATGAGGTCAATTCTTCCCCCATCTCATCGCATCTCACTAACTTACTTCCAATTTCTAACAGAATCCCTACACAAATATATTCGGTGCTTATAAATGATTTTATAGATTCTAATCTCAAAGATAAGATTGTCCCTAATATATTAGTTCTCGAGCACCAACACTAGACATCACCATAGCCCAATAATTAAGCACCTCAAGCAGTTTTAAGGATAGTATAAAATCATCCACAAGTTACTCATCTAATAGGTTTGTGACTCCTATCAAATTAATAAAAAAGTCCAAGAAAAGAAGTAACAAATATGAGATGGAACTATCACTGTTAAAATTCATAATGTCTCTTATAAAACTCAAGTTTGGGTGAGACCCGAGTTGTAGTGGACTCGTTAATCCAACTACTACAAAAGAACATTCAAGTCTAACCATAATAAGAATTTAAGGAATCATCACCCCTCATGACACATAAAAAGTAAATCAAACAACTTACAACAATCCAAACAACTACCAAACATCAAGCAAACAGATCAATCCACACTAAAGCAAACATAATACAACACTAACAATCATGACTCTTAAGCATACTAAATCAAACCATCGAGATAACTATGAGTTGCCTCCCATAAAGCACTTGATTTAATGTCGCTAGCCCGACAAATGATTCCACCTTGATTAAAATTTCAATTAAGTAATCCTTGATCAATTGCCCAATTTTTTCCAGATCCAGGGATTCTTACAAAGTCATTGAATCTAAAATTTTCTTTCAGCTCTTCCTTTTCATATTGTTCATATCCTTGTTCCTCATATTTCTTTCTAGATCCAATATTCTTCTAGTAATTTTCTCAATTTGCATATTAATATAATCCTGTTCTAGTAATTTTCTCAATTTGCATATTAATATCATCCTTGAAATTTATAAGAAATGGATTTTTATATGATACTTCATGATCTCTCAAATTTTGGATCAGATTCTCTCTAGATAATTCAGATTCTAGATCCATATCTTCTATGTTACTCCTCTATTTCAAATTATCTTCCAACTCTTTAGGAATTTCTTCCATTGATCTTTTAATTTCCTTGTCCTTATCTCTCAACTCAAAGTTCTTTTGAAACAAATCCTCGAATTATCTTCTAAATATCAGTTCAATAATTTTAAATTGCTCATAATTCATTTCCTTAGGATTTATCTCAGAGTCACTAGGTAAAATCTCTGGTGGGTAACTGTTAATTACATTAATAATCTGCTCCAGCATCAGAATCTCATTTATTTTATTTGTATACCACAAAATATTCCATTCAGTGACTTTGAATAACTCTTTCATAGGAGATCTTTTACTGATTTCATCATTCAATTCAGGTTCATCTTGTGATTGAGTTGAATATGAAGATATAGAGACTTGTGGTGTATATGAATTCACCAAATAGGTAGGCTTTAAAATTGTATGAGGTAAATTCATTTTGAGATCATGAGATTTTTCAAAAGATGGAATTAAAAGTTTACTATTTTTGGTAACATCCATCATTTCACACCTCTCGTGAACATACATACAGTCTTCTATAAACAACATTTTAGACTCATCATGAAAGTCTATTTTGATCTCATCTGTTAACTTTTTTTTAAAACTCTTTTGGAAATGGTATTTACTTAGATAATTAATTTCATCCATCCAAAAACAATCATCATCATTTCTCTCAGCTGGATATTTCATAGCCTTTAAAACATCAAAAGTGGTTTCATGGTCATTAACGTTCATAGTTAACTTTCCTTTTTACACATCTGTCATAGCTTGTCCAGTAACAAGAAAAGGTCTACCCAAAATAGTGGAAATATCTTATCGTCCTCCATATCTAATACAATAAATTCTATAGGAAAGATAAATTTATCCACTTTAACAAGCACATCTTCTATAATCCCTTTTGGATAAATGATAGATCGATCAGTTAACTGAAGAGTTATAATGGTGGGAGAAATATTGGTTAAACCTAACTTTCTAAATATAGATAAAGGCATCACATTAATTCTCGATCCTAAATCACATAAAGCTTTTCCACAATCTTTTTCCAATTACACAAGGAATTGTAAAGCTACAATGATCTTTAAGTTTCCGAGGAAAATTTTTCTGAAGTATAGTGTTGCACTCCTCACTTAGTGCAATTGTCTCGTAATCCCCAAATTTTCTTTTCTTGTTTAATATCTCCTTCATAAATTTTGCATAACTTGGCATCTATTTCAAAGCTTCAGCGAAAAGAATATTTATCGTTAACTTCTTAAGTACGTCCATGAACTTTGAAAATTTTTTATCCAACTCATGATGTCTAAGTCTTTGAGGAAATGGAGGTGGTGGTCTTTCCAAACTAATTTTAGTTGGAGATATTAATTTTTCTAGATCCTTAGAAACATGTTCTTTGGGTCTTTTAGTTTCCTTTGTTTCTCTCACAATATTTTTCTCTTTTCTAACCACATCCTCTATCTCTCTTCCACTTTTTAATTGGATAGCTTCTGCTTGTTCATTAATGTTCTCTTTAGGGTTGATCTCAATGTTGCTAGGAAGTGTTCCTTGGGGTTTATTGCTAAGTGAATTAGCAATTTGTCCCAGTTGATTCTCTATGTTTTTAATCACAACATTTTTACTTTGCAACTGGTTTTCCATTTGTAGTACCAATTCTTCCATAAACATCTTCTTATCCTCAAATTGTTGATCATTATTAGATCCGGTGGATATGAAGGTCTATAGTTTGTGTTCCCCTGATTATTCCAACTTCCATTAGGATTTGCATGATTATTTTCCCACTTTTGGTTTACACCGTCAATAATATGATTCCAGTTAAAATTAGGATGGTTCTTCCAACCTGGGTTGTAAAAGTTAGAATATGGGTTGTTTATGGTATTTAAAGTCTCATATGATAAGTTAGAATCAATCATATGCCCTAATGAACTTTCCTCACTTACTGGATTAAATTGAGTTTGGTTCATTCCTAATTGGTCCAACTTCTTTGATATTGAAGCAACTTGAGATGCAAGAATTGTAATCACATCTGAATCATGAACACTTGCTACTTTTTTAGGATTTACTCTTGTAGAGGGCCATTGAAATTCGTTTGCAGACATATTTTCAATTAACGCATATGCTTCATCAAATGATTTTGACATTAATGATCCACCAGCAGCATTATCAATTATAAACCTAAGGGATTCTACTAACCCGTTATAAAAAGTTTGAATGATTAACCAATCAGACAGAGCATGATATGGACACTTTCTTAAGAGTTCCTTATATCTTTCCCAGGCTTCATATATTGATTCCCCTTCATACTGACAAAATGAGATAATATCTTTTCTAAGTTTAGTAGTCCTTGAAGGTGAAAAATACTTAGTTAAGAATTTCTGAGTTAACTCCTCCCAATTTTTAATAGAGCCAGGTGCTAATGAGTATAACCACATTTTAGCCTTATCCCTCAGTGAGAAAGGAAAAATCCTAAGTCTGACAACATCATCTGACATACCGTTATAACGAAATATAGCACAAAGTTTTATAAAATTTGATAAGTGTAAATAGGGATCCTCCAAAGGAGTTTCCCCAAACTGATTGTTCTGCACCAGTTGGATAATCTCAGGATTTATTTCAAACGAGTCAGCTTCTACGACAGGGTTTTCTATACTTTAGTGAATTTCATCTGTCGTAGGATTTACGTAATCCCTCAATGAAGTATGATGATTTTCCAAGTTATTATTTTGAAAGTTTTCCATTTCCATTTCAAGTTTTTTGAGTCCTCTTTGTATTTTTATTTCTTTCTTTTTTTCAAACTCGGGATCATAAGTCACAAGTCCTGCAGATCCTTTGTTTCGCATACGCAACACAACAAACAATACTTTAACAATTAAACAAATAACGGATGAAATATATTGAACACAACAAAACATTTTCACGAACACCTTATTTTTCATAAAAAAAATAATTTTTTTTCAACACTTTTTCATATAAAAATACTTTTCACTCAAAACCATTTTTACGACACAACAGTTTTCCAAGTCTAAGCCTAATTACTTCATCTAAAATTCTCCTAAAGTTCTTACTGAAGCTTCCCCGGTAACGGCGCCAAAAACTTGATGCAAACTTAATATGCAAAAATTTATGAACCCAAAGTTATTATTTTATAATAATTTTGTAAAGTCGCAATTTCAAACACAAGTATCGCTCAAGTAATACAGGGCTCTAGTGGAGTCCCGTTTATCGATCCCACAAGGAAGCGAGATAAGAGGTCATTAGTCAAATTCTAATCTAGTAATATTAGTCCTTAGTTTGGAATGTCGATTAAAATGATATTTTATCTAGCAACTACTCCTAAATTCAAGTGTTAAATGTAAAGATAGTAACTATAACTCAATGTAATTATTAATTTTAAAGATAACCCTTTTTGGATGAATTGGTTTGGAGAATTTTGAGATATTAAAAACTACTATTCTTATGTAATGAATTGGATAATGTAAAGGAATGAGATGCATTAAATATTGTATGTGTCAAATAGGAGCAATCATATTCTTTACCCTTTGGTGCAGGCATAAAGAACATTGACTAATCATATGCTTGTTTACTGAATCTGTGGCTAAGCTGAGAGGATATCGGATCTCACTTCGGAGCTCCTACGTTCCCCTAGTCTAAGGGCTAACATCTCTGCTTCAGTACTCAAACAATAGGACCAAATTGGGGATTTTAGTCTGTCAGCCTAAAATCTCCAATTCTACGCCCATCAAAGTATATCCTTATTTATTTGCATTCAACTCCCATGAACTTAACCATCCATAGAATCTGAATGTGGGTTTACTTTGTTGAGAATTACACAGCCCCCTCAGGTCTTAATGCAATTACAACAAATTTTAAAACTACAACAGACCTTTATTGTAATGTAAATAAAGTGCAAGTAAAAACAATCACATTTACAATTAAATCTCACTTCTAACATGCATCACAAAATCCTAAACATGAATTCTACTCATTAAAAAAGAAAAGTAAAATGAAAACAATAAGCATCACAAAATCCTAAACATGAATTCTACTCATTACAAAAGAAAAGTAAAATGAAAACAAAAATAAGTGGAAGTAAAAACCATCACATTGATAATTAAATCCGCTTCTAACAAGCATCACAAAATCGCAAAACATGAATTCTACTCATTACAAAAGAAAAGTAAAATGAAAACAATGGCATAATCTTCTCATACCATTATTTCCAAACAATAAGAGAGAGTAAGAGAAGCTCATCACAAAGCATGAAGAAAACACAATAGAAACTTCATTTAACTAAAGCAAATTCAGTAGATAAGTGTTTACAAATATCAAAAGATAGTGAAGAACAAAATACTTAGCTTTTTCCCTTTGAAAGAAAGACGAATATCTCTCCCACAAAGTCTCCCGCCCATCCATGCAATGCTAGAACATCTCCTTACAAATTCTCTCAAAATCTCCTCTTCAATCTCTACAAAAAGGTAGAAATCTACATTTCAACTCCTATTCTAAAAACCCTAAACTTTCTCCACACTTTTCCTAACATTCCTCTCACAAAAAACTCACTTTTTTTAACCTAAATTCGTTCTTTTAATGTGTAGGGACAAATTTTGAAGAGTTGCCACAAGAATCCTTTCAAAAAGTGTCCAAATACGTTGAATCTGGGCCCATAACCGCCAAAAGTCGGTCCATAGTCGTCCTGAGCTCCTTCGGCGGGCTTGAGGGGCTGTCAGCGAGCTTTTCTATCATTTTTCGGTCTTCTCAGATAAATTTCACCACCGAAGTTGGCGAGCAGACTGCGCACCTCCACCGTTTCGCTCCGTTTGGCTCTGTTTTAGCTCTATTTTGCCCCATTTCAGTTGTGTTGTGTTCGTAACAGATATCCCTACAAAATAAGCATGAAAATAGCCTTCCTTTAAATTTTAATTTCATTAAAAAATATGAAAGAAGTGTAAAAGAGATTAAGCATTTAAAGACTTATCTAAAGGTGACAGGGCAAAATTTCATTTCTTGTTTGTTTTTGCTCCAAGTTGCACCATTTTTGTTTTTTTTTCTCCAAAAGTCCATTTCTTGTATTTAAAACCAAAAACATGTAAAATAACTTCCTTTAAAGAGCAATATCATCAAAATCAGTGTAAAATAGGTATGAAAATCTCAACATATTTTCCTTTGGTTAAGGTCATAACTTGTAGAGGTGACATCTCTACTAGTAGAAGGTTCTTGACTTCTACTTCCAGTTATCCATTTCTCATGGGTTTCATAAGTTTTCAAATTGTCTTTCCTAATGGGTTTCATAGGGTAAACCCATTCCTCGTCTCCTCCAGCTTCCACTCCCGAAAGTTGGCAAAGTGCAAAAATAAGGTCAGGATGTCCTAGACCTCCACTTGTTTCACTCCTTGCCGTAGTCAATATATTCTTAAAAATAATTCTCCCCACATTTATATTTCTGTTGTTCTAAATACAAAAATTTAGAATAGCTCTATCTCTAGTTACCTTACTATGGTGATAAGTCGGTAACAGAGTAGAGGAAATAAAATAATGTCACGCCTTAGAGGTGGCATTTAACATGGAAGCAGAAAAATTTACCCGTTCTCGTTGCTTAATCTTCCACGTTCATTTTCCATCAGTGAGAAAGTTGATCACATCATTCAGGGGGCTTTCCATAGTACTAAAGGATTCATAATGGCAGCTATAAGACTCTGGTACTTCATAAAAGGTGTTAATGCGGGCGGCATTAAATTCAACAGAAAATCCCCGCACTTGAACGATTTCATCTTCAGAATAGAATACGTTGGCATATAATTCCTTCACAATATTTGCAGCGGCCTTATTGGTGGTGTAACAGAAGTTTTCCTACCTCCGCTCGGCAATAACTCGTTCAATTTCTCCTCTCGGACTTTCAAAAACTCGATCTTGTATGCATTTCTTTCCTTCAAATACAGAAGTAAATCTTGATTGAGCCTTCACATTAACGAAGCGATACTCGTTGAACTCAATTCGTCTCTTTTGATGTGGAGCCATTTCAATCTAATCACAATCATAGAAAAATTCTAAAATATACTTCAAATATGCAAATAATGGCTTCCAACAGTAATTTTAAGAGTTCAACACTAAGTTCCATGAATTTCTTCCCAATATTTTCTTCACATTCTCAAATTTTAAGGATCTCCTCAATGTGGAAGAAATTCATGGTGAAAATCAAATATTTTTAGTTTGGAGTGAAGCTCTTACCTAGAGATGATCAAATTTGGTGTCAAAAAGCCTTGAAATCACCTCCCAATCCAAGATCTCTCAAGCCCTAGATAAAAAATTGTGTTTTTAGGAGGAAGGGGATGATGAATAGTGGTGGTTGAATGGTCAAAATCGTTGTTAAAGGTGTTTTTTTGCGAGCTCACCGTCAGCGTGGTCTTCAGCGTCATCAGTGCGCTCTATTGAAATTGAAACATAACACTTGGTAAAAATCCGCCATCGGCATTTTGTTGTGTTAGTTTAGATATAACTTGAATTTTTGACATTTCTCCCAATTAAAAACCAGATTAGTTCTTTCGCATAACTCCAAATCATGATCAAGATAATTTAAGTATGCGTCAAATGATGTTTCAAATACAAAGAAATCATCCATAAAGACTTCTAATCCATCATCAATTAACTTACTAAATATAGACATCATACATCTCTGGAATGTTGTAGGTGCATTACATAATCCAAAAGACATTCTTTGAAAAGCAAAAGTTCCGAAAAGACTAGTAAATGTTATCTTTTCTTGATCCTCAGGAGCAATAGGAATTTGATGGTAATCGGTATATCCATCTAAGAAACAAAAATATTTGTGCCCAGCAAGTCTATCTACTATTTGATCTAAAGAGGGTAAAGGGAAGTGTTCTTTCCTGGTGGCAGTGTTTAATTTTCAATAATAAATGCAAATACGCCACCCAGTAACTTGTCTGATAGGTACTAATTCATTATTTTCTTTTATCTCAACATTCACTCCTCATTTCTTAGGAACACAATGAATATGACTTACCCACGCACTATCTGAAATAGGATATAAAATTCTAGTGTCTAATGACCACGACTTTATATATGCTTAAAAATATAAGTATTTAATGCTGCTGCTAAAAGATTTAATTCCTCAGCAACTGTACCAAAAATTAATAACAGTTATAGATTCGATAAATATGAACGTAATAAATATTCAATAATATTAAAGTCACACTTAGCAACACAAGTATACGTATCACTCAAGTAATATAGGGCTTTAATGGAGTCCTATATATCGATCCCACAGGGAGTAAGATTAGAACTACGAACACAGACTTTAAAAAAGCAATACTTTAATCACTACAACAAAGTTCAATTTTCTTATCTGTCAGAAATAGGCAATTAAAATAAATACATAATTTTAATAACTAATTATACTAATAATGTTTTTTATGTGATATTCAATATATAAGAAAGCATCCTTGAAATATCTAATGATATAAAGTAGGGTTTAATTGTGATATTCAATATATAAGAAAGCATCCTTCATAGATAATTTTAATAACTAATAAGTAACTAATGATAGAAAATAGGGTGTAATTGTGATATTCGATATATAAGAAAGTAACTAATTGTACTAATAAAGATTTTAATGTGATATTCAATATATAAGAAAACATCCTTCTCCTATTAAATAACGAATGATACTAATGAGAGTTTAAATGTGATATTCAATATAAGAAAGCATCTTTCTCCCAAGAAATTATAGTGAATGGATAAAGTGAATCAGTTCAAATTGTATTGTGCCAAATAGGAGCACAGAAATTATAGTGAATGGATAAAATGAATTAGTTCAATTTATATTGTGCCAAATAGGAGCATAACTATTCTTATAGTGAATGGATAAAGTGAATCAGTTCAAATTATATTGTGCCAAATAGGAGCATACCTATACTTTACACTTTGGTCCATGCATAAAGAACATTGACTAATCCTACACTTGTTTACTGAATCTGCAGCTAGACTGGGATGATACCTGCTCTCACTTCAGAGCTCCTACGTTCCCCTTGTCTGAGGGCTAACATTTACACTTCAACACCCAAACGATAGGACCAAATTGGGGATTTTAGTCTGTCACTCTAAAATCTCTAATTCTACACCCGATAATTTTATTTTCCTATTTATTTGCACCCAACTTTAATCTCCAATTCTACGCCCGATAATATTATTTTCCTATTTATTTGCACCCAACTTCCAAGGTTTCCAAATCTATGCCCGATAATATTATTTCCCTATTTATTTGCACCCAACTTCCAAGGGCTTAACCTCCCTAAATCTTGGATGTAATCTTCACTTTAGTTGTAAAACTCAACATATTTTAACAAATTACTCCCTGAATCTTGGATGTAATCTTCACTTTAGTTGTAAAACTCAACATATTTTAACAAATTTATCCCTGAATCTTGGATGTAATATTCACTTTAGTTGTAAAACTCAACATATTTTAACAAATCAAATATCTCCAATTCTACTCCCGATAATTTTATTTCCTTATTTATTTGCACCCAACTTCCAAGGGCTTTGACCTCCAAAATCTCCAATTCTATGCCCGATAATTTCATTTCCCTATTTATTTGCACCCAATTTCTAAGGGCTTTGACCTCCCTGATTCTTGAGATGTAATCTTCACTTTAGTTGTAAAACTCAACATATTTTAACAGATCAATTGACCAGATTGTGTAATCTTCACTTTAGTTGTAAAACTCAACATATTTTAACAAATTAATTGGCCAGATTGGTAATCTTCACTTTAGTTGTAAAACTCAACATATTTTAACAAATCAATTGGCCAGATTGAAATTAAATTAAGATCGAAGTGAAAAGATCATCACAATTTCTTTAACATTTTCATAGCTTCAACAATTCAAATTACCATTTCACAAATCTCAAGATAAGGAGAAAGACAGAGAAAACTACTCAGATCTAATGGGAAAAACACAATAAAACTCTGAATTCATATATAAAAGCAAAGTCATACAAACTACACTCATGGAGAAGATACGACAAAACTTAGAACTTATATATAAAAGCAAAGTTATACAAACTTATCTCATGGGGAACACACAACAAAACTCGGAATTCATATATAAAATCAAAGTCATACAAACTACAATGTAAATAACTTATCTCTAATTTCTCCCCAAGAACACTCCTTGAAGTTCCTCTGAATCTCTTCATTTCTTTAAAACACACAATAAATAAACTTATCTCTAATTTCTCCCCAAGAAAACTCCTCGAAGTTCCTCTGAATCTCTTCATTTTTTTACAGTATGCATAATTCCTCTTTAAAGCGGCAAGAAGGAAGAAATCTCTCACTTTCTCTCCACTCTTACAATCTCTCGAAGAATTCCTTACAATTTAAACTCTCTACACTTTTTTCACACTTCAATTTTGAGTCTCCCTCCTCTATTTTTGACCAAAGTCTTCTCTTTAAAGATGTGGATGAGCTTTCCCAAGAGTTGCCTAAGCACCCCTCCAAAATTCATCCTTATTCAATGCCTAATTGGACATAACGGTCGATCTCACCATTGGCGGCCTCGAGGGTGCCGTCGGCAGGCCTTCTAAGTGATTTAATTCTGGAGTCTCGAGAAAATCTTGTTGTTGGCGTCGTTGGGCTTGCCGTCGGCGCCCTAGTTCAATTCTTCACATTTTGGTCCTTTTTGCTCCATATTCGCTCCTTTTTGTATATTTTTGCTCTAATGATCTAATCATCATTCCTGCAACAAAACATCAAAAATACCTTTCTTTAAAGTGCAATATCATTAAAAACAGCATAAAATAGGTATGAAAATCTACATCATTCTGCAACAAAACATCAAAAATACCTTTCTTTAAAGTGCAATATCATCAAAAACAATATAAAATATGTATGAAAACCTCAACATATTTTTCGTTGGCCAAAATACCCCCAAACTTAACTATTATTTGTCCTCAAGTAATTTTTGTACTACAAAAAAGTGATGATCTAATGTAGTTAAGTTTTAATTCAGAAATACTATAAGTTTTATTTAGATAAATATCATAGTGAGATTTTCAAAACAAATTCAAGTAATTAAATTAACTCTGTAGCTACAAGATTAACTAGTCATCAAGTTTAAGAGTTCTAGTATTCTATTCATTTCAAGAATGACTATATGTTGCAATATTAAGTCACTTAGAATATTCAGATTTGGAATCATGAGAACACTACTAGTAAAAGATCTAATCCATAAATATAAGTTCAGGAATGTATTTAAGTTTTTCCTTTAGGTAGGTCCAGTGAAGCCAATTTTTGATTAGACATATCCTCAAGTTTCTCCTCACTTCCATATATATATATATATATTCTTTATTTTCTCTTTTTCATTTAGATTGCTTTCAATCCTATATTTTTTTTCCTTTTCAAGGATTGTTGTCAATCTTTTCTTTTTTTCCTTTTTCATGTGAGGATTACCATATCTGGATAGCCTTTAATAATTTTGAGCCTCACTTTTCTTTCCCTAAATTTGAAACTCAAAGTATTCCTTTACCTTATAAATATTTCATAGTTTTTACATCATTGAGCCCCAATCTTTTCTTCTCAAATGAATTTTCGGATTCTTAATACTTCAAAATATAGTTTCCTTTACTTTAAATAGTTAACTATAATCTTATTCTCTTATACTAAAATATCTTAAGTTACAAAATTAATTTTCATTACAAAAATATTTCTTTAAATCTACCATAATATTTAAATAGCTACAAAATATAATTACCTGAATTAAATTCTCTACATAAAATCATATAAATAATTTTTGAAAATAATTAAATAGAGGACGTCTAATAGTTAATCTTTTTCTTCCCATAAATAATTTTTAAAAATATTGAAATAGAGGACATCTAATAGTCAATCTTTTTCTTCCCTCCCCTAACTTAAATTTTTCAATATAAAATGATACAGGTGGAAAGAAAAACTCTAAATATAAATCATATCTCAGTATTTTAGGCATTTTCATTATTTTAAAATTTTTTGCAGTCCTTAAAATTTCTACTTCACCTGGTCTATAATATTAGGAGCTTTCTACACATATAAATCATTAGAGAAATTTCTGGGTAATGAAATTATGAAATAAGTATAAAACTATAACGTTCGTAAAAGGTGTTAATGCGGGCGGCATTAAATTCAACAGGAAATCCCCACACTTGATCGATTCCATCTTCAGAATAGAATACGTTGGCATAGAATTCCTTCACAATATTTGCAGCGGCCTTACTAGTGGTGTTACAGAACTTTTTCCACCTCCGCTCGGCAATAACTCATTCAATTTCTCCACCCGAACTTTCAAAAACTCGATCTTATATGCATTTCTTTCCTTCTAATACAGAAGTAAATCTTGATTGAGCCTTCACATTAACAAAGCGAGACTCGTCGAACTCAATTTGTCTTTTTTGATGTGGAGCTATTTCAATCTAATCACAATCATAGAAAAATTCTAAAATATACTTGAAATATGTAAATAATGGCATCCAAAAGTGATTCTAACAGTTCAACACTAAGTTCCATAAATTTCTTCCTAATATTTTCTTCACATTCTCAAATTTTTAGGATCTCCTCAATGTGGAAGAAATTCATAGTGAAAATCAAACTTTTTTAGTTTGGAGTGAAGCTCTTACATAGAGATGATCAAATCTGGTGTCAAAAAGCCTTGAAATCACCTCCCAATCCACGATCTCTCAAGCCCTAGGTCAAAAATTGTGTTTTTAGGAGGAAGGGGATGATGAATAGTGGCGGTTGACTGGTCAAAATTGCTGTGAAAGGTGTTTTTTCGCGAGCTCTCCGTCGGCGGGGTCTTCGACACCGTCAGCGCATTCTATTGAAATTGAAACATAACTCTCAAAAAAAATCCACCGTCAGCGGCGTCTAGGGCGCCGTCGGTGGCGTCCAGGCGTAGTCGGGGGGCTCTATTGATTTGGTTCCATTTCTGGATTTTTGCAATTTCGATCAATTTCAAGCCTAAATGACATCTTCAATCATTATAGACATAATTTTAAGTGATTAAATGATGTACTTATCACAAATAAACTTTCAAAATCATTATAGACATAATTTTAAGTGATTAAATGATGTACTTATCACAAATAAACTTTCACATCACAAAACATCACATTTATATATAAAATCCAATGGGTACAATATACATTACATAACACACCTAAGTTTGGTATTTTCTCAACCTTAATACATTAATTCAACGTCACAATCCAAACCACAACACTCAAAACATAGAAAACAAAACATCTTATGCTTAGTCTCAACTATACAGAGATCTAGAAGCATAATTCTAAAGCAAGTAAATGCAAAGTACAAATCAAATTACATACATAGATAGTCAGGTAGCAATATAAATCTACTATTCTTCAGATTCACTACTAGATCCTCTTCTGAGATCACCCATTGATTGCACATGAACGAAGAGGTTGTAGAAGGGTCGGAATGGAAATTCTTCAGTAGAATCCTCTTCTATTAATTTCATCCTCCTCATCAGCCGTATCAAACTATCTTCTAAATGTCCAAAGTGAGATAAATGTTCTTTCATCCTCTAGTCTAGATGATCGATGAAATTGGAGATATTATTAATTGCATTCATGACATTTTGTACCTCCTTCTCCAATTTCTTGATTCTGTGCAGGATCACCAGAGTCTTATCAGAAACTACGGATTGAACTGACAGTGAATTCTGAGATGCTTGATCTACTATATTAGTCATGTCATTTTCATCTTAAAAAATTGGGAATCTCTCAGTTGGATCCAAAGGCTTCCAAGGTAGAAGTACCTTTTTCCCAATTTTTGTAAGATACTTGGAACTGACTGCAAAGAGAGAAAATTGTGGAAGGGTGTCCAAGCCCATAAGTTGATCCATGAACAATCTCGCCCAAAACCGACTTCACAATTATTGATCCAATATTGATCGGCAGTCCCCTTTGGATGCAGTAATTCAGAATAGCACTTTTTTAGCAACTTTACCGATTTTCATTGTCTGTAACCGTTTCGCAAAAATGAAGAAGTGTCAGTGTTTTGAAACGAGATTTAGGAGTGTCGCAGAAAAACTAACATACATGTTTTCTCTCATTTCCCAACATTTAGTTTCGTCCGTTAAATATTGGTAAATTTCATTCATCGGGCTTCTTGTTGGGATGAAGTTGGAATAGTGGCAGAAAGGAATGTTCTCAATCATATATAATTCATTGATCCATGCAGGAGTGAAAGTGATCCATCTACCTCGCACATAAACGACTCCCTGGTTGATTCAGTGCAAATTTGCATAAAATTCCTTTACCACAGGAACAACCACGACAACGATAGTATAGTACAACACTTCCCATCTTCGCTGCACTATCATCTTTTCAATTTCTATCGAGGGATTATTTAATCTGTGATTTACGAATCCTCGTTCCTTGATCAATCTTTTCTTCATAAGTAACTTGTTGAAGAATCGCTGCGCTTCCACACTAATAAACTTTTGCCGATTGAATACTCGCATTCTGGGATTATCAGATGAATTGGACGTCATAGGAAAGAAATTGGTGGAGTTTCACTTCATTTTTGGGGGAAATATGAACTTAGGAATAGAATTTGGGAGTTTAAAAGGGTAACTCCCGCCCAAAAACCGCTAAAAACTGCCATTCAAACTCCAGAAACTGTCATCTCGCCGGTCTCGCGGTTGGTGGGGTCGAGGGCGCCGTCTGTGAGCCTCTGTATTTATTTAGCCTGGACTCTCAGGAAAAACCTGTCGTCGGTCGTCGGTGCCCAAGGCAAAAATTGCACAATTTTTCTCTATGGATCCAATTCTTATGATGATTCAAGGGTAAATAAGAGTAGTAGAGCTATATACTTCTACAAACTAACGATAATTTCAAATAAAAACTACTATAATCGCAATAAAATTAATAAAAACTATGGGTTGCCTCTCATAAAGCGCTTGTTTTAACGTCGTCAGCCTGACCTATTCAGGTGTTATTCAGGTTGATTGATCATTAAAACCTCTTTACATTGGTCTTTTACCCTCAAAATATGGTTTTAATCTGTGTTCATTTACTTTAAATCTATTTCCATTTTTCTGATCTTCCATTTCAACAGCTGTAATCTGTGTCCATTTACTTTAAATCTATTTCCCGTTTTCTGATCTTCAATTTCAATAGCTCTGTAAGTTTAAACTTGAGTCACAGTAAAGGGTCCTAACCAACGAGACTTCAATTTCCCAGGGAATAACTTTAACTAGTATTGTAAAGCAAAACTTCTTGTCCTGGTTCAAAGTTCTTCTGGTTAATCTTCCGATCAAGCCATAACTTTAATTTCTCCTTATAAATTCTGTCG
>JXCR01137709.1:69155-120867 GCA_002079205.1 Phalaenopsis hybrid cultivar | reverse complement strand
AGGCAATATATCTAGAAGAAACGAAATGCCTCTAAATTTCATGTTAGAAGTTGAGATCTTTGACGTTTGAGGATTAGATTTTATGGACCATCTATTCCTTCATTTGGGAACTTATATATATTAATTGCAGTAGACTACGTTTCTAAGTGGATTGAAGCACAAGCTTTACCTCGTTTTGACGCTAAAAGTGTTTCAAGATTTTTAATGAAAAATATTTTCACTAGATACGGAATGCCTAGAATGATTATCACTAACGGAGGATCCCATTTTAGGAATAAGTACATTCAGAGATTGGCAGAAAAATTTAATATTATTCATAGATTCTCTACTGCGTATCATTCTCAAATGAGTGGGTTAGCTGAAGTTTTTAATAGAGAAATTAAACAAATACTCGAAAAGACTATAAACCCTAGTAGAATAGATTGGTCCACTAGATTGGATATCACATTATGGGCTTACAGGACTGCTTATAAAACTCCTATTGGAATGACTCCTTACAGACTGATTTTTGGAAAGACTTGTCACTTACCAGTAGAATTGGAGCATAAAGCATATTGGCGATTAAAGAATTCAATTATAATTTGAAAGATGCTGGTAAGAAGAGATTGTTACAATTAAATGAATTGGAAGAGTTAAGAAATGAGTCTTATGATAACGACAAACTTTATGTGGAAAAATTAAAATTATGACATGATTGGAAGATTAACCAAAAGAACTTTGAACCAGGACAAGAAGTTTTGCTTTACAACACTAGGCTGTGACTCAAGTTTATACTTACGGAGCTATTGAAATTGAAGATCAGAAGGTGAAAAGATTAAAGTAAATGGACACAGATTAAAATCATATTATGAGGGTAAAAGACCAAATTTTAAAGAGATTTTAATGATCAGTCAACTCGAATGACACCTGAATAGGTCGGACTGACGACATTAAACCAAGCACTTTATGGGAGGCAACCCATGTTTATCTTTATCTTTATTCGCGATTATAGTAGTTTTTTATTTGAAATTATCATTAGTTTGTGATAGTATTAAACTCTATTACTCTTATTTACCCTTAAAACATCTTAAAAATTGGATCCATGAAGAAAAATTGGAACGCATTCGGACCAGAGCTAAACTGTGCAAATTTTGCCTTGGGCGCCGACGGCGCCCTTGACGCCGTTGACGACAGGTTTTCCTAAGAGTCCAGACAAAATTAATACAGAGGCGCGCCGATGGCGCCATCGACCACGCCGATGGCGAGACTGGTGAATTGACGGTTATGTGGGTTCAAATGGCGATTTTTGGCGATTTTTGGGCGATAATTGTCTTTTTAAACTCAAAAATTTGATTTCTAGTTCATATTTTCCCTCTAAAAATGAAGTGAAACTCGACCAATTTCATTCCTATGGCGTCCAATTCCCTTGATAATCCCAGAATGCGAGCTTTCAATCGAAGAAAGTTTATTAGTGCGGAAGCGCAGCGAATCTTCAACAAGTTGCTGACAAAGAAAAGATTAATCAAAGAACGAGGATTCGTGAATCGCGGATTGAACAATCCCACAACTGATATTAAAGAAACGATAGTGCGGCGAAGATGGGAAGTGTTGTGCTACACTACTGCCGCCATGGTGGTTCCTGTGGTGAAAGAATTTTATGCAAATTTGCATGGAATCAACCAAGAAGTTGTTTATGTGCGAGGAAGATGGATCACTTTCACTCCTACAAGGATCAACGAATTATATATGATGGAGAATGTTCCTGTCTGCCACTATTCCAATTTCGTCCCAACGAGAAACCAGATGAATGGGATTTACCAATATTTAACGGACGAAACTAACAACTAGGAAACAAGAGAAAATGGGTATGTTAGTTTTTCTGCAACACTCCTAAGTCCCATTTTGAAACATTGACACTTTTTCATTTCTGCAAAACTGTTACCGACAATGAAGATTGGTAAAGTTTCAAAAGAAAGTGTCATTTTGAATTACTACATCCAAAGGGGACTGCCGATCGACATTGATCTAATAATTGTGAAGTCAGTTTTGGGTCTGATCGTTCATGGATCCACTTATGGGCTTGACCACCCCTCCGTTTCTAAAGAAAGTGTCATTTTGAATTACTGCATCTAAAGGGGACTGTCGATCGACATTGGATCTATAATTGTGAAGTCAGTTTTGGGCCTGATCGTTCATGGATCAACTTATGGGCTTGGACACCCCTCCACAATTTTCTCACTTTGCGGTCAATACCAAGTGTCCTATGACAATTGGGAAAAGGTACTGCTACCTTGGAAGCCTTTGGATCCCACCGAAAGATTCCCAGTTTTTGAAGATGAAAATGACATGATCATTATAGTAGATCAAGCGTCTCAGAATTCACTACCAGTTCAACACTTAGTCCCTGATAAGTCTCTTGTGATCCTGTGCATGAATGCAATTAATAATATCTCTAATTTCTTCGATCATCTAGACTGGAGGATGAAGGAACATTTCGAGCACTTTGTACATTTAAAAGATAGCTTAATACGATTGATGAGGAGGATGAAATTGATAGAGGAGGATTCTACTGAAGAATTTCCATTCCGACCCTCCTACAATCTCTTCGTTAATGTGCAATTAATGGGTGATCTCAGAGGAGAATTGAGTACCGAGTCTGAAGATTAGTAGATTTATATTACTACATAGCTGTCTATCTGTGTATTTTGATTTGAACTTTGTATTTGCTTTGCTTTAGAATTATGCTTGTAGATCTCTGTATAGTTGAGACTAAGCATAGGATGTTTTGTTTTCAGCGTTTTAAGTGTTGTGGCTTGGATTGCGACGCTGAGTAATGTATTGAGGTTGAGAAAATACCAAACTTAGGTGTGTTATGTAACGTATATTGTACCCCTTGAATTTATATATAAATGTAATGTTTTGTGCTGTGAAAGTTTATATGTGCTAAGTACATCATTTATTCACTTGAAATTATGTCTATAATGATTAAACGGATGTCGTTTAGGCTTGGAATTGATCGAAATCGCAAAAATCCAGAATTTGGAAAAAATAAATAGAGCCCGCCGACGGCGCCCTCGACTCCATCGACGACGGATTTTTCCCGAGACTTAGGATTTTAATTCCAATAGAGCACGTCGACGGTGCCATCGACCCCGCCGACGGCAAGCTCACAAAAAACACCTTTAACCGCAATTTTGACCAGTCAACCGCCACTATTCATCATCTCCTTCCTCCTAAAAATGCCATTTTCAACCTAGGGCTTGACAGATCCTGGATTGGGAGGCAATTTCAAGGCTTTTTGACACCGAATTTGATCATATCTAAGTAAGAGCTTCACTCCAAGTTAAAAATATTTTGATTTTCACCATGGATTTCTTCCACATTGAGGAGATCCGAAAAATTTGAGAATGTGAAGAATATTTGGAAAGAAATTCATGGATCTTAATGTTGAACTCTTTAAATTACAATTAGAAGGCATGATTTGCATATTTAAAGTAATTTTTGGAATTTTTCTATAATTTGATTAGATTGAAATGGCTCCACGTCAAAACAGAAGAGTTGAGTTCGACGAGTCATGCTTCGTCAATGCGATGGCTCAACAAAAGTTACTTCCATATTTAAAGGAAAAAAGTGCATACAAGATCGAGTTTTTGAAAGTCAGGGAGGAGAAATCGAACGAGTTATTGCCGAGCGGAGGTGGGAAAACTTTTGTTACACCACTAATAAAGCTAATGTAAATGTTTTGAAGGAGTTCTACGCCAATGTGATTTATTCTGATGACGGAATCATTCAAGTGCGAGGATTTCCTGTTGAGTTTACTGCTGCCGCATCAACACTTTTTATGAAGTCCCAGACTCTTATAGCTGCCACGAAGGCCCCCTTAATGATGTGATCAACTTTCTCACTGATGGGAAAGGAACATGGAAGATAAAACAGCGAGAACAGGCCCCCTCAATAATGTGATCAACTTTCTCACTGATGGGAAAGGAACATGGAAGATAAAGCAAACACCTTTTACGAAGTCCCAGACTCTTATAGCTGTCATTATGAATCCTTTAGTACGATGGAATCCCTTAAATGATGTGATCAACTTTCTCACTGATGGGAAAGGAACATGGAAGATAAAGCAGCGAGAATTGGTAAATTTTTATACTTCCATGCTAAATGCCACCTCTAAGGCGTGGCACTATTTGATTTTCTCTACTGTGTGACCGACCTATCACCATAGTGAGGTAACTAGAGTAGAGCTATTGTAATGAATAGTAGAACTATAAATGTGGGGAGAATAATTCTTAAGAATATATTGACTACGGCAAGGATTGAGACTAGTGGAGGTCTAGGACATCCTGGACTTATTTATGCAATTTGTAAACATAGGACATCCTGAACTTATTTATACAATTTGTAAACTTTCTGGAGTAGAATTTGGAGATGAATGATGGGCTTACCCTATGAAACCCATTAGTAAGGCCAATTTAAGAACTTATGAATCCCATGAGAAATGGAGAACTTGACCCTATGAAACCCATTAGTAAAGCTAATTTGAAGACATATGAATCCCATGAAAAATGGAGAATTGGGAGTATCCCATTAGTAAAGCCAATTTATTCTGGAGTGAAAAGTGGAGATGAAGAATGGGTTTATCCTATGAAACCCATTAGTAAAGCTAATTTGAAGACTTTTCCCATGAGAAATGGAGAATTGGGAGTAGAAGTCAAGAACCTTCTACTAGTAGAGATGTCCCTGATGAAGAATTGGTTTACCTTATGAGAACCACTAGTAAGGCCAATTTAAAAACCTATGAATCTAAATGGAGAACTGGAAGTAGAAGTCAAGAACCTTCTACTAGTAGAGATGTCCCCTCTACAAGCTATGACCTATCCTATGAAACCCATTAGTAAAGCTAATTTGAAGACTTATGAATCCCATGAGAAATGGAGAAAAGATGAGGAATGGGTTTACCCTATGAAACCCATTAGTAAAGTTAATTTGAAAACTTATGAATTCCATGAGAAATGGAGAACTCTATGAAACCCATTAGTAAAGTTAATTTGAAGACTTATGAATCCCATGAGAAATGGAGAACTATTATGAAACCCATCAGTAAAGCTAATTTAAAGACATATGAATCTCATGAAAAATGGAGAACTTGGAAAGTCAAGAACCTTCTACTAGTAGAGATGTCCCCTCTATAAGTTATGACCTTCCACCTTCTAAATTAGTAAGGCTAATTTGAAGACTTATGAATCCCATGAGAAATGGAGAACTGGGGGTAGAAGATTAGTAAAGCTAATTTGAAGACTTATGAATCCCATGAGAAATGGAGAACTGGGAGTAGAAGATAGAACCTTCTACTAGTAGAGATGTCCCCTCTACAAGTTATGACCTTCCACCTTCTAGTTCCTATACCCTCTCTGATTTAATGAATGAGTTGACCTTACAGCAGAAGAGCATAGACTTGATAAGTGAAAGGATTGGAGGTTTAGAACGTCAACACAACTATGATAGTGAGTATCTGCAGAGGCATTCAAATTTTGAGGTAGCTTATTATGAAGCTCAGACCCGACACTACAGAGGTGAGCCTGATGTTACATTTCCTGAGTGCCCCCGATATACTCAGTATCAACCCAATCCACCTGCTGATCAAGGCGATGAAGATATAACTTGGGATTTTGATATTGAATGAAATTGATGTACTTATGTTGTACTTTTATTTCTGTAATCTTTTTGTAATATAAATGGATGTTTATATATTTAGACTTTCATTTTTATTATTTTGTGTANTTGTGATGATCTTTTCACATCGATCTTAATTTATTTTCAATCTGGCCAATTGATTTGTTAAAATATGTTGAGTTTTACAACTAAAGTGAAGATTACATTCAAGATTCAGGGAGGTCAAAGCCCTTGGAAGTTGGGTGCAAATAAATAGGGAAATAAAATTATCGGGCATAGAATTGGAGATTTTAGAGTGACTGACTAAAATCCCCAATTCGGTCCTATCATTTTGGTGCTAAAGTGTAGATGTTAGCCCTCAGGTGAGCAGAACGTGGGAGCTCCGAAGTGAGAGCCGGTGTCTCCCAGCCTAGCCNAAACGTAGGAGCTCCGAAGTGAGAGCCGGTATCCTCCCAGCCTAGCTGCAGATTCAGTAAACAAGCGTAAGATTAGTCAATGTTCTTTATGCCTGGACCAAAGGGTAAAGAATAGGTATANTGAGATTTTCATACCTATTTTATACTGTTTTTAATGATATTGCACTTTAAAGAAAGGTACTTTTGATGTTTTATTGTAGGAACGATGAATTAGGGTTATTGGAGCAAAAAGATGCAAAAAGGAGCGAATTTGGAGCGAAGAGGACCAAAATGTGGAAATTTGAACTAGGCCGCCGACGGCGCCCTCGACCCCGCTGATGGCGAGTTTTTTTCCCAAGGCTACTGGACAAAATTCTCCAGAAGTCTGCCGACGGCGCCATTGAGGCTGCCGACGGCGAGATTGACGGTTATGTGTACTTGTGCACTGGATAAGGTTGGATTTTGGAGGGGTGCTTAAGAAACTCTTGGGAGAACTTATCTGCATCCTTAAAGGGAAGATTTTGGCCGAAAATAGAGGAGTCTAGAGGCCATAGAGGTTAGAGAGGTTCCATTAGTGTAGAATTTCCAATAGAGTGTAACAATTGTAAGCAATTCTTCGAGAGATTGTAAGAGTGGAGGGAAAGTGAGAGATTTCTTCCTTCTTGCTACTTCGAAGAGGAATTCTGTGTGCTCTAAAGAAAGGAAGAGATTTAGAGGAACTTCGAGGAGTATTCCGAGTTTACTTGTTGGAGTTTATATGTAGTTTGTATGTATGACTTTGACGAATTTCGAGTTTTGTTGTGTTTTCCCCATAAGATCTGAGTAGTTTTCTCTGTCTTTCTCCTCGTCTGGAGATTTGTGAAATGGTGATTGAATTGGTGAAGCCATGAAAATGTTTAAGAATNTTAGTCAATGTTCTTTATGCCTAGACCAAAGGGTAAAGAATATGTATGCTCCTATTTGACACAATATAAATTAAATTAATTCACTTTATCCATTCATTATAATTTCTTGACAAGGAGAATGATGCTTTCTTATATATTGAATATCACAATTAGACCCTCCTTAGTATCATTAGTTATTTAATAGTTATTAAATTTACCTATTTATTTCAATTGCCTATTAGTGACAGATAAGCAAATTGAACTTTATTGTTGTGATTAAAGTATTGCTTTTCTAAAATCTTAGTTTGCATTTCTAAACCACTCCTTGTGGGATCGATATCTAGGACTCCATTAGATCCCTATATTACTTGAGCGATATGTATACTTGCGTTGATAAGCGTCACTTTACAATTATTGAATATTTATTACGTCCATATTTATCTTTTATTTTTAAGCATATATAAAGCCGCGATCAAGTTTTTGGATCCATTGTCGGGGAGTGAATGATTGAGTGAGTGAGTCAAATCACGATTAGAGTAACAGACAAATTAGGATTATTAGAAATTTTTTTTGCAACTTATTTTTATATTTAGTTAATTATATTACTGAGTACTGATTTCAAATTGTATACGTAAATTTAGACTTGAAAATCTCATACCCTACGATTCAGAATTAGAACGCACTGTTAGAAGGATTAGAAGATTAAGAAGAGAACCTAGAAATTTTGATACAATGGAAAACAACTTGAACAATCAAGGAATAGAGAATGAACACCAACCTAGACCCCTAAGAGATTATGCAAATCCTATAGCAGATGAAATTCACTTATCTATTCAAAATCCTGATGTAGCTGCTAATTCATTTGAGCTTAACCTGCTATTATCCAAATGGTACAAAACAATCAATTCGAAGGTACACCAAATGAAGATCCAAACTTACACCTCACTAGTTTTTTAGAACTATGTGCTACTTTTAAATATGACAGAGTCTCAAACGATGCTGTGAGACTTAAAATTTTTCCTTTTTCATTGAGGGATAAGGCTAAGATGTGGTTAAATTCGTTAGCACCGGGATCTATTAGAACTTGGGGAGAACTTTCACAAAAATTTCTATCCAAATTATTCCCTCCATCTAAAACTACTAAACTTAGAAATGACATAACATTATTCTATCAGATTGATGGAAAGTCAATATATGAAGCTTGGGAGAGATTTAAGGATCTTCTTAGGAAGTGCCCTCATCATTCGTTGCTAGATTGGTTGATAATTCAAACTTTTTATAATGGATTAGTGGGATCTCTTAGATCGATTATAGATGTTGCGGATGGTGGTTCTTTAATTTCAAAACCTTTTGATGTGGCTTATTCATTAATAGAAGAGATGACTACCAACAATTTTCAACGGCCCTCTGGCGGGTAAATCCTAAAAGAGTAGATTATTCATTAATAGAAGAGATGGCTACCAACAATTTTCAATGGACCTCTGAAAGGGTAAATCTTAAAAGAGTAGCTAGTATCATTCTGATGCAATATCTATGTTAGCTTCGCAGATTGCTGCAATATCAAAGAAATTAGATCATTGTGTATCTATGTTAGCTTCGCAGATTGCTGCAATATCAAAGAAATTAGATCATTATGGGATGAATTATTCTCCAACACCTCCTATGATGGAAGAGAATTCATCTGGGGCAATTTGTGGATGTTCAACCTTCATATGAGACTTTAAATTGTTAGCTTCACAGATTGCTGCGATATCAAAGAAATTAGATCATTATGGGATGAATTATTCTCCCTCCTATGATGGAAGAGAATTCATCTGGGGCAATTTGTGGATGTTTCATGAATTATTCTTCAACACCTCTTATGATGGAAGAAAATTCATCTTGGCAATTTGTGGATGTTTAAACCCTTTCATATGAGACCTTAAATGCTATTATAGACCCAACAACCCATATTCGAACTATTATAACCTAGTCATATGAGACCTTAAATGCTATTAATAGACCCAACAACCCTTATTCAAACTATTATAACCCGGGTTGGAAGAGTCATCCAAATTTGAATTGGAATAACAATTCTTCTACAAATCAACAATGGGCAAACAACCCAGTGAACCCATTAGGAAATTCATCCAACCAAGGAAATGTTAACTATAGACCTTCTTATCCTCCAAGATTTAACAGTAATACTCAAATTAAGGAGAAGAAGTTATCTATGGAAGAGCTGATATTAAACATGGGTCAGCAATTGCAGAATTAAGGAAATCAATTACAAATTCAAGGAAATCAATTACAAAATCAATGAACTGCTATTAAGAATATTAAAAACCAATTAGGGCATATCNTGATATTAAACATGGGTCAACAATTACAGAATCAAGAAAATCAATTACAAATTCAAGGAAATCAATTACAAATTCAAGGAAATCAATTACAAATATTGAAAACCAATTAGGGAAAAATCAAGGAACTGTTATTAAGAATATTAAAAACCAATTAGAGCATATCACTACTGCGCTTAGTAATCAAATATTAGGAACTTTTCATAGTATTGTGGAACCAAATCCTAAAGACTAAGGAAAAGAACAAATCAAAGCGATACAATTACGAAGTGGAAAAGAATTGGAAACAAGGGTGCAAAAAGAAACAGAAACTGAAAAAGAGAAAGTGGATACCAAAAAAGAGAAGGATCATTAAACCCAGATTTAGAGTATCCATTTACACCAATGAAAATTACTGTGGAGAAACCTCCACCACAGTTTTCTTAAAGATTGAAGCAACACAAAAAGAATAAACAATTTCCAAATTTTTAGAAATTCTTAAGAAACTAACAGTAAACATTCCCTTCGTAGAAGCTTTAGAGCAAATGCCGAATTATGTGAAATTTATGAAAAATATTCTGAACAAGAAAAGGAAGTTCATGGATAATAAAAATATTGCACTTAGCGAAGAGTGTAGTGCAATTATTCAGAAAAAACTTCCTGAAAAATTAAAAGATCTTAGAGTTTCACTATACCGTGTGCTATCAGTGAAAAATTTTATGGAAGAGCTTTATGTGATTTTGGAGACTTTTATGGAAGAGCTTTATGCGATTTGGGAGCCAGCATTAATCTTATGCCTCTATCAATTTTCGTTTTATAGAAGAGCTTTATGTGATTTGGGAGCTAGCATTAATCTTATGCCTCTATCAATTTTTAAAAGGATTAGAGCTTTATGTGATTTGGGAGCCAGCATTAATCTTATGCCTCTATCAATTTTCAAAAGATTAGATTGGAGAAGTCTCACCTACTTTTGTAACTCTACAGTTAGCGGATCGTTCAGTTACATATCCTAAAGGAGTTATAGAAGAATGGAAGAGCTTTATGTGATTTGGGAGACAGCATTAATCTTATGCCTCTATCAATTTTCAAAAGATTAGGATTAAGATCTGTAACTCTACAGTTAGCGGATCGTTCAGTTACATATCCTAAGGGAGTTATAGAAGATGTTTTAGTAAAAGTGGATAAATTTATCTTTCATGTGGATTTCATTGTTTTAGATATAGAGGAAGATAAATAAATACCTATTATTTTAGGGCGACCATTTTTAGCTACTGGAAAAGCTATGATAGATGTTCAAAAAAGAGAATTTACTATGAGAGTTAATGATCAAGAAGTGACTTTTAACATTGCAAAATCTATGAAATACCTTGCTGTTGAAAGAGATATTGAATGTTTTCGCATGGAAATTATTGAACATCTACTGAACGAACATTTTAAAGAACATTTTGAAGAAAAAGAATATTTTGTAGAGAAGGAACAATTTGAAAAGAATGATGAAGTTATTTTTGGTGAATTAGAAAATGAAGAATTAGATTATGTTCGGGAAAGATTTGAGATGTTGGATATTACGGAAAATGCCGATAAAAATTTATTTCCATCAATTATAAAACCACTTGAACTTGAGATGAAAGTATTACCTAGNTTAAGAAGAAAATTTTGAAATGGTTAGACACTGGAATTATATATCATATTTCAGATAGTGCGTGGGTAAGTCTAATTTGTTGTGTTCGTAAGAAATGAGGAGTGACTGTTGAGACAAAATAAAATAATGAATTAATACCTGTTAGACAAGTTATTGGGTGGAGTATTTGCATTGATTATAGAAAATTAAACATTGCCACCAGGAAAGATTACTTCCCTTTACCCTTTTTAGACTAAATAGTAANATTTTCATACCTATTTTATACTATTTTTAATGATATTGCACTTTAAAGAAAGGTATTTTTGATGTTTTGTTGCAGGAACGATGAATTAGGGTCATTGGAGCAAAAAAGAGCGAATTTGGAGCGAAAAGGACCAAAATGTGGAAATTTAAACTATGTCGTTAACGGCACCCTCGACCCCGCCGATGGCGAGTTTTTCCCAAGGCTACAGGACAAAATTCTCTAGAAGTCTACCGACAGTGGTATTGAGGCCGCCGACGGTGAGATCGACGGTTATGTGTACTTGTGCATTAGATAAGGCCGGATTTTGGAGGGGTGCTTAAGCAACTCTTGGGAAAACTCATCGACATCCTTAAAGGGAAGATTTTGGCCGAAAATAGAGGAATCTAGAGGCTCTAGAGGTTAGAGAGGTTCCATTAGTATATAGAATTTTCAATATAGTGTAACAATTGTGAGGAATTCTTCGAGAGATTGAAAGGGGTTAGATTGTGAGGAATTCTTTGAGAGATTGTAAGAGTGGAGGGAAAGTGAGAGATTTTTTTGTATAATTGTGAGGAATTCTTCGAGAAATTGTAAGAGTGGAGAGAAAGTGAGAGATTTCTTCTCCCTTGCTACTTCGAAGAGGAATTCTGTGTGCTGTAAAGAAAGGAAGAGATTAAGAGGAACTTCGAGGAGTATTCTTGGGAAGAAATTAGAGATAAGTTATTTACTTATTGTAGTTTGTATAACTTTGATTTTATATATGAATTCCGAGTTTTGTTGTGTTTTCCCCATGAGATATGAGTAGTTTTCTCTATCTTTCTCCTTGTCTTGAGATTTGTGAAATGGTGATTTGAATTGGTGAAGCCATGAAAATGTTTAATAAGTTGTGATGATCTTTTCACTTTGATCTTAATTTACTTTCAATCTGGCCAATTGATTTCTTAAAATATGTTGAGTTTTACGATTAAAGTGAAGATTACATCCAAGATTCAAGGAGGTCAAAGCCCTTGGAAGTTGGGTGCAAATAAATAGGGAAATAAAATTATCTGGCGTAGAATTGGAGATTTTAGAGTGACGGAGTAAAATCCCCAATTCGGTCCTATCGTTTGGGTGCTGAAGTGTAGATGTTTGCCCTCAGGTGAGCGGAACGTGGGAGCTCCAAAGTGAGAGTCAGTATCCTCCAGCCTAGCCGCAGATTTAGTAAACAAGCGTAGGATTAGTTAATGTTCTTTATGCCTGGACCAAAGGGTAAAGAATAGGTATGCTCCTATTTGGCACAATATAAATTGAACTAATTCACTTTATTCATTCACTATAATTTCTTGACAAGGAGAATGATGCTTTCTTATATATCGAATATCACAATTAAACCCTCCTTAGTATCATTTGTTATTTAATAGTTATTAAAATTATCTATTTATTTTAATTGCCTATTAGTGACAGATAAGCAAATTGAGCTTTGTTGTTGTGATTAAAGTATTGCTTTTCTAAAATCATAGTTTGCAGTTCTAAACCACTCCCTAAGGGATCGATATCTAGGACTCCATTAAAGCCCTATATTACTTGAGCGATATGTATACTTGAGTTAATAAGTGTGACTTTACAATAATTGAATATTTATTACGTGCATATTTATCTTGTATTTTAAGCATATATAAAGTCATTGTCAAGTTTTTGGCGCCGTTGTCGGGGAGTGATTGAGTGAGTCAAATTACGATTAGAGTAACAAACAAATTAGGATTGTTAGAAAATTTTTACTTGAATTGCAACTTATTTTTATATTTAGTTAATTATATTATTGAGTACTGATTTTAAATTGTATGTGTAAATTTAGACGTGAAAATCTTATACCCTACGATTCAAAAATATCACACTATTAGAAAAATTAGAAGATTGAGAAGAGAACCTAGAAATTCTGATACAATGGAAAATTAGAAGGATTAGAAGATTAAGAAGAGAACCTAAAAATTCTGATACAATGGAAAACAACATGAGCAATGTATGCGTAAATTTGGACCTGAAAATCTTATACCCTATGATTCGGAATTAGAACACACTGTTAGAAAGTTAGAAAACTAAGAAAAGAACCTAGAAATCCTGACACAATGGAAAACAATGTGAACAATCAAAGCGTAAATTTGGACCTGAAAATCTTATACCCTACGATTCAAAATTAGAACGCACTATTAGAAGGATTGCGTAAATTTGGACCTTAAAATCTTATACCCTACGATTCAGAATTAGAACGCACTGAATCTTATACCCTATGATTCAGAATTAGAACGCACTATTAGAAGAATTAGAAAACTAAGAAGTAGAAACCTAGAAATTCTGATACAATGGAAAACAACCTGAACAATCAAGGAATAGAGAATGAACACAAACCTAGACCCCTAAGAGATTATCCAAATACTACAGCAGATGAAATTCACTTATTTATCCAAAATCCTGATGTACCTGCTAATTCATTTGAGCATAAACCTGCTATTATCTAAATGATACAAAATAATCAATTTAGAGGTACACCAAATGAAGATCCAAACTTACACCTCGCTAGTTTTTTAGAACTGTGCGCTACTTTTAAATATGATAGAGTCTCAGACGATGCTGTTAGACTTAGACCTTTTCCTTTTCATTGAGGGATAAGGCTAAGATAAGGTTAAATTTGTTAGCAGCAAGATTATTAGAACTTGGGGAACTTTCACAGAAATTTCTATCCAAATATTTCCCTCCATCCAAAACTGCTAAACTTAGAAATAACATAACATCACACAGAAATTTCTATCCAAATATTTCCCTCCATCCAAAACTACTAAACTTAGAAATGACATAGCATCCTTCTGTCAGATTGATGGAGAGTCAATATATGAAGCTTGGGAGAGATTTAAAGATCTTCTTAGGAAGTGCCATCATCGTTTGTTACCAGATTGGTTGATAATTCAAACTTTTTATAATGGATTAGTGGGATCTCTTAGATCGACTATAAAAGCTGCGGCTGGTGGTTCTTTAATGTCAAAACCTTTTGATGAAGCTAATTCATTAATAGAAAAGATGGCTACCAATAATTTTTAATGGCCCTCTGAGCGGGTAAATCCTAAAAGAGTATCTAATATCCATGATTCTGATGCAATATCTATGTTATCTTTGCAGATTGCTGCAATATCAAGGAAATTAGATCATTATGGGATAAATTATTATCCAGCACCTCCTATGATGGAAGAGAATTCACCTGGGCAATTTGTGGGTGTTCAACCTTCATATGAGACCTTAAATGCTATTAATAGACCCAACAACCCTTATTCAAATTATTATAACTCAGGTTGGAAGAATCATCCAAATTTTAATTGGAATAAAAATTCTTCGACAAATCAACTGGGCGAACAAGAAAATTCATCCAACCAAGGAAATGTTAACTATAGAACCCAGGTTGGAAGAATCATCCAAATTTTAATTGGAATAACAATTCTTCTATAAATCAAAAAAGGGCGAACAACCTAGTGAACCCATTAGGAAATTCATCCAACCAAGGAAATGTTAATTATAGACCTTTGAATCATCCAAATTTTAATTGGAATAACAATTCTTCTACAGATCAACAATGGGAAAACAACCTGGTTGGAAGAATCATCTAAATTTTAATTGGAATAAAAATTCTTCTACAAATCAACAATGGGCGAACAACCCAATGAACCCATTAAGAAATTCATCCAACCAAGGAAATGTTAACTATAGACCTTCTTATCCTCCAGAATTTAATAATAATACTCAAATTAAGGAGAGGAAGTTGTCTATGANGAAACAAGAGTGCAGAAAGAAACGGAAACTGAAAAAGAGAAAGTGGATACAGAAAAATAAAAGGATCATGAAAACCCAAATTTAGAATATCCACTTACACCAATGAAAATTACTGTGGAGAAACCTTCTCCGCCATTTCCTCAAAGATTGCAGCAACACAAAAAGGATAAACAATTTTCCAAGTTTATAAAAATTCTTANAGAATCAAGGAAATCAATTACAAATTCAAGGAAATCAATTACAAAATCAAGGAAGTGCTATTATAATTAGGGCATATCGCTACTACGCTTAGTAACCGAACATTAGGAACTTTTCCTAGTACTGTGAAACCAAATCGTAAAGATCAAGGAAAAGAATAGATAAAAGTGATACAATTACGAAGTGGAAAAGAATTGGAAACAAGAGTGCAAAAAGAAATCAAGGAAAAGAACAGATAAAAGCGATACAATTACGAAGTGGAAAAGAATTGGAGACAAGAGTGAGACCAAGGAAAAGAACAAATCAAAGCGAACATTGGGAACTTTTTCTAGTACTGTGGAACCAAATCCTAAAGATCAAGGAAAAGAACAGATACAAGCGATNATCAAGGAACTGCTATTAAGAATATTGAAAACCAATTAGGGCATATCGCTGCTGCGCTTAGTAACCGAATATTAGGAACTTTTCCTAGTACTGTGGAACCAAATCCTAAAGACTNTGTCTATGAAAGAGATGATATTAAACATGGGTCAACAATTGCAGAATCAAGGAAATTAATTACAAATTCAAGTAAATCAATAAAAAAATTAAGGAACTACTATTAAGAATATTGAAAATCAATTGGGGCATATCGCTACTATGCTTAGTAACCGAAAATTGATAACTTTTCCTAGTACTGTGGAACCTAATCCTAAAGATCAAGGAAAAGAACAAATAAAAGCGATACAATTACGAAGTGGAAAAGAATTGGAAACAAGAGTGCAGAAAGAAACGAAAACTGAAAAAAAGAAAGTGGATACAGAAAAAGAAAAGGATCATGAATACCCAAATTTAGAATATCCACTTACACCAATGAAAATTATTGTGGAGAAACCTCCATTACCGTTTCTTCAAAGATTGAAGCAACAAAAAAAGGATAAACAATTTTCCAAGTTGATAGAAATTCTTAAGAAATTAACGGTAAAAATTCCCTTCGNGAAACGAAAACTGAAAAAGAGAAAGTGGATATAGAAAAAGAAAAGGATCATGAATACCCAGATTTAGAATATACACTTACACCAATAAAAATTACTGTGGAGAAACCTCCAGCATCGTATCCTTAAAGATTGAGGCAACACAAACAGAATAAACAAATTTTGAAGTTCTTAGAAATTCTTAAGAAATTAACGGTAAATATTCTCTTCGTAGAAGCTTTAGAGCAAATGCCCAATTAAGTGAAATTTATGAAAGATATTCAGAACAAGATAAGGATGTTCACTGATAATGAAACTGTTGCACTTAGCAAAGAGTGTAGTGCAATTAATCAAAAAAGCTTCCAAAAAATTTAAAAGATCCTGGTAGATTCACTATACGATGTGCTATCGGTGAAAAATTTTATGGAAGAGCTTTATGTGATTTGGGAGCAAGCATTAATCTTATGTATTATTCAGAAAAAGCTTCTTGAAAAATTAAAAGAACCTGGCAGTTTCACTATACCGTGTGCTACGTGAAAAATTTTATGGAAGAGCTTTATGTGATTTGGGAGCCAGCATTAATCTTATGCCTCTAACAATTTTCAAAAGATTAGGATTAGGAGAAGTCTCACATACTTTTGTAACTTTTTAGTTAGCGGATCGTTCAAACATATCCTAAGGGAGTTATAGAAGATGTGTTAGTAAAAGTTGATAAATTTATCTTTCCTGTGAATTTCATTACCTAAGGGAGTTATAGAAGATGTGTTAGTAAAAGTTGATAAATTTATCTTTCTTGTGGATTTTAATTAAGAGATGTTTCACCTACTTTTGTAACTCTTCAGTTAGCAGATCATTCAATTACTTTTCCGGGAGTTATAGAAGATGTGTTAGTAAAAGTGGATAAATTTATCTTTCCTGTGGATTTCATTGCTTTATAGAAGATGTGTTAGTAAAAGTGGACAAATTTATCTTTCCTGTGGATTTCATTATTTTAGATATGGAGGAAGATAGAAGATGTGTTAGTAAAAGTTGATAAATTTATCTTTCCTGTGGATTTCATTATTTTAGACATGGAGGAAGATAAAGAAATAACAATCATTTTTGGGATACCATTTTTACNCAAATGCCTAATTATGTGAAGTTTATGAAAGATATTTTGAACAAGAAAAGGAAGTTCACTGATAATGAAATTTTTGCACTTAGCAGAGAGTGTAGTGCAATTATTCAGAAATAGCTTCCAAAAAAATTAAAAGATCCAGGTAGTTTCACTATACCGTGTGCTATCGGTGAAAAATTTTATGAAAGAGCTTTATGTGATTTGGGAACCAACATTAATCTTATGCCTCTATCAATCTTCAAAAGATTAGGATTATGAGAAGTCTCACCTACTTCTGTAACTCTTCAGTTAGCGGATCGTTCAATTACTTATCCTAAANAAAATTTGGAACACGAGCAAGAAGAGGAATTAGATCAATGTGTAAACCTTTCTAAGGAAGATTCAAGTTATTGACCAAAGAAAAATATGTTGAGATTTTCATACCTATTTTATACTAATATTGATGATATCACACTTTAAAGAAGGGTATTTTTGATGTTTTGTTACCGGTATGTTGAATTATGGTCATTGGAGCAAAAATATGCAAAAAGGAGCGAATTTGAAGCGAAAATGACCAAAATATGAAGATTTAAACTAGGGCGCCGATGGCGAGCCCAACGACGCCGACAACGGGTTTTTATCGAGAGTTCATAATTAAATAATCTAGAAGGCTGCCGANTTGACCTCCCTAAATCTTGGATGTAATATTCACTTTAGTTGTAAAACTCAACATATTTTAACAAATCAATCGACCATATTGAAAGTAAATTAAGATTGAAGTGAAAAGATCATCACAACTTCTTTAACATTCTCATGGCACAACCAATTCAAATCACCATTTTACAAAATCTCAAGTCAAGGAGAAAGACAGATAAAACTACTCAGAACTCATGGAGAAGATACGACAAAACTCGGAATTTATATATAAAAGCAAAGTAATAAAAACTTCAATAAGTAAATACAACTTATCTCTAATTCCTCCCCAAGCAAACTGACAGCGACTTTATATAAGCTTAAAATACAAGAATTTGATACTGCTGCTAGAAGATTTAAATCCCCGGCAACGGCGCCAAAAACATAATAACGGTTATAAATTTGATAAAGATGTGTATAAAATATTCAATAATTGCAAATTCACACTTATCAACGCAAGTATACGTATCGCTCAAGTAATACAGGGCTCTAATTGAGTCCTGAATATCAATCCCATAGGGAGTAATATTAGAGGCTACGAACTAAGATTAAAAAAAATCAATACTTAATCACAACAATATAGTTCAAATTGCATATTTGTCACTAATAGGCAATTGAAATAAAAATCTGATTTTTATAAACTCTTAATTAACTAATTCTACTAATAAAGTTTCTAATGTGAAGTTCAATATATAAGAAAACATCCTTCTCCTTGTTAAGAAATTTAAGTGAATGGATAAAGTGAATTAGTTTAAATTGTATTATGTCAAATAGGAGCATACCTATTTTTTACCCTTTGGACCAGGCATAAAGAACATTGACTAATCCTATGCATGGTCACTGAATTTGCGGCTAGGCTGGGAGGATACCGACTCTCACTACGGAGCTCCCACGTTCCCCTTGCTTGGGGGCTAACATCTACACTTCAGCACCCAAACGATGGGACCGAATTGAGGATTTTAGTCTGTCACTCTAAAATCTCCAATTCTACGCCCGATAATTTTTATTTTCCTATTTATTTGCACCCAACTTTCAAGGACTTTGACCTCCCTAAATCTTTGATGTAATTTTCACTTTAGTTGTAGAACTCAAAATATTTTAACAAATCAATTGGCTAGATTGAAAGTAAATTAAGATTGAAGTGAAAAGATCATTACAACTTCTTTAACATTATCATGGCACAACCAATTCAAATCACCATTTCACAAAATCTCAAGACAAGGAGAAAGACAGAGAAAACTACTCAGAACTCATGGAGAAGATACGGCAAAACTTGGAATTTATATATAAAAGCAAAGTCATACAAACTTCAATAAGTAAATACAACTTATCTCTAATTCCTCCCTAAGCAAACTCCTCGAAGTTCCTCTGAATCTCTTCCTTTTTTTACAACACACAGAATTCTCCTTCGAAGCGGCAATGAGGAAGAAATCTCTCACTTTACTTCCACCCTTACAATCTCTTGAAGAATTCCTCACAATACTAACCCTAAATTACACTCTCTACACTCTAATGGGCACCACAAACAACAAAGACTCAGTGGACACTCTCTTTTTTGGTCTCCAAATGTTTCTCTTAAAGTTGTAGAACAGTTTTTAAAAGTTGCCTAAGCCTCCCTTAAAAAATCATCCACATTCAATGCATCTATTGAGAAAACCAACATGCTCATCGTTAGCGGCCTCGATGGCGTCGTCGGCGGCCTTCTAGAATATTTGATTTCTAATCTCTCAGGAAAAACCCGCCGTTGGGGCCGTAGAGCTCGCCGTCGGCGCCCAAGTTCAAATCTTCATATTTTGGTCCTTTTTGCTCCAAATTCGCTCCTTATTGCATCTTTTTACTCCAATGACTATAATTTAACATACCTGCAATAAAACATCAAAAATACCTTTCTTTAAAGTGCAATATCATCAAAATCACTGTAAAATAGGTATGAAAATCTCAACATATTTTCCTTTGGTCACAAACTCCTCGAATTTCCTCTGAATCTCTTCCTTTCTTTACAACACACAAAATTCTCCTTCGAAGCGGTAAGGAGGAAAAAATCTCTCACTTTCCATCCACTCTTACAATCTCTCAAAGAATTCCTCACAATACTAACCCTAAATCACACTATCTACACTCTAATGGACACACGTGGACACATATGGACACACGTGGACACACCCTCTCTGCCTCCAAATTGTTTCTTTTAAAGTTGTATAAGAGTTTTCAGGAGTTGCCCAAGCGTCCCTTCAAAAATCATCCACATTCAATGCATCTGTTGAGAGAACCGACGTGTTCGCCGTCGGCGGCCTCGATGGCACCGTCAGTATCCTTCTAGAATACTTAATTCTGGACTCTCGAGAAAAACCCGCTATCGGCACCGTCGAGCTCGCCATTGGCGCCCAAGATCAAATCTTCATATTTTGGTCCTTTTTGCTCCAAATTTGCTCCTTTTTTACATCTTTTTGCTTCAATGACCATAGTTCAACACACCTGCAACAAAAAACATCAAAAATAATTTTATTTAAAGTGCAATATCATTCAAAACCAGTGTAAAATAGGTATGAAAATCTCAACATATTTTCCTTTGGTCAAAATCCCCCGAACTTAACAATTACTTATCCTCAAGGTATTTTAGTACTACATAAAAGTTATGATCTACTGTGGTAAAGTTTTAATTTAGAAATACTATAGGTTTGATTTAAGTAAATACCATAGTGAGATTTTCAGAAAAAATTTAAGTAATTAATTTAACTCTGTAGGTACAAGACTATCTAGTCATCAAGTTTAAGAGTTCTAGTTTTCTATTACTATATGTTGTAATATCAAGTCACTCAAATTATTCAAATGATAGGAACTTCATGAGAACATTACTAGTAAAAGATGCTATTCCATAAATATAAGTTCAGGAATGTTTTTAGGTTTTCCCTTTAGGTAGCTCCAAGTGAAGCCAATTTTTGATTAGGCATCTCCTCAAGCTTCTCCTCACTTATATATTTTTTTTCATTTGGATTGCTTTCAATCCTATTTGTTTTTCTTTTCCTTTCAGGAATTATTGTCAATCCTTTCTTTTTCTTTTTCAAGTGAAGATTACCATATTTGGATAGCCTTTAATAATTTTGAACTTCACTTTACTTTCCCTAAATTTGAAACTCAAAGCATTCCTTTACTTTATAATTATTTCATAACTTTTACATCATTGAGCCTCAATCTATTCTTCTCAAATGAATTTATAAGATTCTTAATATTTCAAAATATAGTTTTCTTTACTTTAAATAGTTAACTATAGTCTTATTCTCTTATACTAAATATCTTAATCTACAAAATTAATTTTCCTTATAAAAATATTCCTTTAAATCTACCATAATATTTAAATATGTACAAAATACAGTTATCTGAATTAAATTTATTACAAAAATCATATTAATAATTTTTGAAAATATTTAAATTGAGAACATATAATAGTTAATATTTTTCTTCCTGATCGCGACTTTATATATGCTTAAAAATATAAGTATTTAATACTGCTGCTAAAAGATTTACTTCCTCAACAACTGTACCAAATCCTTAATGACAGTTATAGATTGGATAAATATGGACGAAATAAATATTCAATAATTATAAAGTCACACTTATCAATGCAAGTATACGTATCGCTCAAGCAATATAGGGCTCTAATGGAGTTCTAGATATCAATTCCACAGGGAGTAAGTTTAGAACTACGAACTAAGGNCATTGGTTAGGACCCTTTACTGTGACTCAAGTTTATACTTATGAAGCTGTTGAAATTGAAGATCAGAAGACTAGAAATAGATTTAAAGTAAATGGATAGAATAAGCTGTATTTTGAGGGTAAAAGACCAAATTTTAAAGAGATTTTAATGATCAGTCAACCTGAATAACACCTGAATAGGTCGAGCTGACGACGTTAAACCAAGCGCTTTATTGGAGGCAACCCATAGTTATCTTTATTTTTACTGCAATTATAGTAGCTTTTATTTGAAATTATTGTTAGTTTGTGGTAGTATTGAGCTATACTACTCTTATTTACCCTTGAATCATCATAAAAATTGGATCCATAGAGAAAAATTGGAACGCATTAGGACCAGAGCAAAACTATGCAATTTTTGCCTTGGGCACCGACGGTGCCATTGACGCCGCCGACGGCAGGTATTTTCTGAGAGTCCAGGCAATTAAATAAAGAAGGCTCGCCGGCGGCGCCCTCGACCCTGCCGACAGAGAGACCGGCAAAATGGCAGTTTCTAGAGTTTGAATGGCAGTTTTTGGCGGTTTTTGGCGGTTTTTGGGCGGGAGTTACCTCTTTAAACTCCCAAATTCGATTCCTAAAGTCATATTTCCCCCAAAAACAAAGTGAAACTCCACCAATTTTATTCTTATGGCATCCAATTCCCCTGATAATCCCAGAATACGAGTGTTCAATCAGCGAAAGTTTATTAATGCGGAAGCACAATGAATCTTCAACAAGTTACTGATAAAGAAAAGATTGATCAAGGAACGAGGATTCATAAATTGAGGATTGAATAATCCCTCTACGGAAATTGAAGAGATGATGGTGCAGTGAAGATGGGAAGTGCTGTGTTATACTACCGCTGCTGTGTTTGTTCCTATGGTAAAGGAATTTTATGCAAATTTGCACGGAATTAACTAGGGAGTCGTTTATGTGCAAGGTAGATGGATCACTTTCACTCCTGCATGGATCAATGAATTATACATGATCAAGAACGTTCCTGTATGCCACTATTCTAACTTCGTCCCGACAAGAAACCAGATGAATGAGATTTACCAGTATTTAACGGACGAAACTGAAGAGTGGGAAATGAGAGAAAATGGGTATGTTAGTTTTTCTGCGACACTCCTGACCAGAGAAAAATATGTTGAGATTTTTATACATATTTTATAATATTTTTGATGATATTGCACTTTAAGGAAATATATTTTTGATGTTTTGTTGCAGGAATGATGAATTAGGTTCATTAGAGGAAAAAAGATGCAAAAAGGAGCAAATTTGGAGCAAAAAGGACCAAAATGTGCAGAAATGAACTAGGGCACCGACGGCGCCATCGACCCCGCCGACGGCAAGATTTTCCCGAGACTCTAGAATTAATTCATTAAGAAGGTCCGCCGACGGTGCCCTCGAGGCCGCCGACGATGAGCTCGGCGGTTATACCCAATCAGGCTTTGGATAAGGCCAAATTTTGGAGGGATTCTTAGGCAACTCATGGGAAAGCTCATCCTCAACTTTAAAAGAATATTTTGGTAAAATCTTAGTTCGTAGATCAAATTGTAAATTGAACTTTTTTATAATTGCCTATTAGTGATAGATAAGTAAATTGAACTTTGTTGTTGTGATTAAAGTATTACTTTTTCTAAAATCTTAGTTTGTAGATCTAATCCTACTCCCTGTGGGATCGATATTTAGGACTCCATTAGAGCCCTATATTACTTGAGCGATATGTATACTTGACAATTATTGAATATTTATTACGTCCATATTTATCTTATATTTTTAAGCATATATAAAGTCGCGGTTAACTCCTAAATCCCGTTTCATGTGCAATCAATGGGTGATCTCAGAGGAGAATCTAGTACTAAAACTGATGAATAGTAGATTTATATTACTACCTCTCTGTCTGTATGTGTAATTTGGTTTAAACTTTGCATTTGCTTTCATTTAGAATTATGCTTTTATATCTCTGTATAGTTGAGACTAAGCATAGGATGTTTTATTTTCAGTGTTTTGAGTGTTGTGGCTTGGATTGTGACGCTGAATTAGTGTATTGAGGTTGGAAATACTAAACTTAGGTGTGTTATGGAACGTATATTGTACCCCAATTGTGATGTTTTGTGTTGTGAATGTTTATTTGTGTTAGTACATCATTTAATCACTTAAAAATTTGTGATGTTTTGTGTTGTGAATGTTTATTTGTGTTAGTACATCATTTAATCACTTAAAATTTATGTCTAGAATGACTAAACGGATGTGTGTTGTGTAACGTATATTGTAACTCTTGAACTTTATATATAATTGTGATATTTTGTGTTTGAAAGTTTATTTATGATAAGTACATCATTTAATCACTTAAAATTATGTCTATAATGATTGAATGGATTTCGTTGAGGCTTGAAATTGATCGGAATTGCAAAAATCCAGAAATTGAACCAAATCAATAGAGCCTGCCGACGGCACCCTCGACACCGCTGACGGTGGATTTTTCTGGAGAGTTATGTTTAATTTTCAATAGAGCGCGCTGACAGCGCTGAACACCCCGCCGATGGTGAATTTATGAAAAAACACCTTTAACCGCGATTTTAACCAGTCAACTACCACTATTCATCATCTCCTTCCACCTAAAAACACAATTTTTGACCTAGGGCTTGAGAGATCTTGGATTTGGGGCTATTTCAAGGCTTTTTTACACCAAATTTGATCATCTCTAGGTAAGAGCTTCACTCCAAACTAAAAATATTTGATTTTCACCATGGATTTCTTCCACATTGAGGAGATATAAAAATTTTGAGAATGTGAAGAAAATATTGAGAAGAAATTCATGGATATTAGTGTTGAACTCTTAGAATTACTTTTTGAAGCCATTATTTGAATATTTGAAGTATATTTTGGAATTTTTCTATGATTATGATTAGATTAAAATGGCTCTATGACAACAACTTTATATATGCTTAAGAATACAAGAATTTGATACCACTGCTAGAAAATTTAAATCCCCGGCAACGGCGCCAAAAACTTGACAGCAACTTTATATATGCTTTAAAATACAATAATTTGATACCGGTGCTAGAAGATTTAAATCCCCGACAATGACGCCTAAAGCTTGATGCAACTTTTAATATACAAAAATTTATGAACCCAAAGTTATTATTTTATAATGATTTTATAAAGTCACAATTTCAAACGCAAGTATACGTATCGCTCAAGTAATACAAAGCTCTAGTGGAGTCCTGTTTATCGATCCCGCAGGGAAGCGAGGTAAGAGGTTCTTAGTCAAATTCTAGTATACAACAATTAGTCCTTAGTTTGGAATGTCGATTAAAATGATGTTTTATCTAGCAACANTCTCAAAGAATTCCTCATAATTTAGACACTCTAGTAAACTCTCTACACACTAATGGAACCTTTCTAACCTCCCGACTCTCTTCAACTTTCAGCCAAAATCTTCTTTTAAAGTTGTGGATGAGCTTTCCCAAGAGTTGCCTAAGCACCCCTCCAAAATTTGTCCTCATCCAAAGCCTGGTTGGACATAACCGCCGATCTCGCCGTCGGCGGCCTCGAGGGCGCCGTCAGCAGACCTTCTAAGTGAATTAATTCTGGAGTCTCAGGAAAATCTCGTCGTTGGCGCCGTTGGGCTCGTCGTCGGCGCCATAGTTCAATTCTTNTTTATCTTTAAAAATCAACTTAAGTTATCAAATATACTCAAAATATTTTGAAATTTTTATGGTGAGTTCTCTAGATTATAAATAACAGTGGAGATCAAAAATCAAGTCATTTAAATGTTTATATCTTTAAAAATTAACTATCTTAATGATTTAGTGTTTATGAAAATTAAGTACATTTTAAATGACTTGACCCATAAATTTTTTTCCAAAAGCTTCTGTGGTCATGCTGGACCTTTCAAAATTTTCTTAGAATTTTATAAGTAACATGCTAATTTCCATGATTATTTTAGGTAAATAATGCACATAAACTTAAAAAATGTGATCCTCTGTCTAGGGACCTCCTCTGACTTTGGAAAAATTAGAGAATGCTTTTCTTGACAAAGGCGACAACATGCCAAAAATTCAAGCTATGATGATGAGTCTACATGCATGGACAATCAAAAGATTCAAATAAGTATTTAATCAATTAAAAATGAAGCATTCATCAAATGGACTTCAAATCATTTCCACATTGCTCTTCTCTATTCACTAAGAAGGAAGGTATTTTTATTTTATTTTTATGATTTTTCTACACAAAGTTATGTATTTTTGAAGTTAAGGGAGTTTAAATAAATAGAAAAGCTCTATTTTTCTACTTATCTACGCGGCACCCCGTCAACCTACTGCGACTCTGAAACTCCACGCGGCGCGCTCGCATTTGACACTGCCATCCACGCCAACAGCCACACGTCCCACTGTTTGTGTAAAGAAGCGTTGTCCGGCTTCATCTTGGTTGTCCATTTGATACATGCTTGATCAAACGGCACCCCTTCATCGTCCCCGATAGAATGATCCCGTGACCGTCCACACTAAAACCCTAAGATCTCAGCCTATGCTCAACCATATCACTTCGGGTTTGATCCTATGAACTCGACTAAGTGAGACGAACACATCCATAAGGTAATCATGCAATTAAATTAAGCCTAACCAAATGTAGAATCAAAATAAGCACGGGAGGGGGAGAATTTTTATACCCTGCTCTGAGAAGTGAAGCTTCAATCAGAGGGTCTTGGCACGTTCTTTGGGGTCCAAGGGGGCTAGATATTAAGCCTCTTTCTGTGGTGTGAGGCCTAGGTATGAATTCGATCATAACCAGATTTGGGTGTTGGTCTAGAGCTATGGTAGAGGCACTGTGGAAGGGGTATTTTATGGGGCTTTGGCTTCTTTCACTGTTGTGAAGGTGTGGGTAGAGTTAATTTGAGTTTGGTGGACTGTGGAGGTGTATTGGGCTCTGTTCTGGTTTCTGTCAAGATTTTGAGCTCAAAATTGGACTCCAACAGTGGAAATTGGTGAGGGAAAATAGTTGGAATGCACTGAGGGGATCTTAGGGAAGCTCTGTGGTCAATTTGGGGAGGTCTCTCTAAGAAAATTTCAGCACTTCTTTCCATGGCCGTGGGAGGTGCTTTTTATAAAAATGGCTAAGGGGTGTTTGTCATGGCCAATTAGAGGGTGTAATGTGGTGCTTAGGTCGAGGGCAGAGGAGCTATATATTACAATTTGCTGAGCTGGCACCTAGGTTTGATTTGGGTGAAGCTCCATGGGGGTGGCTCTCGGTTTGGCCATTTTCCTGCCACTGGGCTGGTCGGCCGGCCAAGGGGAAGTGGCTAGGTGCTCACGGCATCCAGAGGAATCCATCACAACAATTTAATTCAAATGTGTTTTGATTTTGCAATGATTTCTTAAGCATGTGTATTTTTGAGAATAAGATCCCTTAATTTGAGGGACCCTTGGTCCATGACTTATTTTAGGTGTTTATATGGGTTTTTCCTCAGTCTTAGGGGTCAGCTAATGGCTGAGGTGGAGTTAATTTGGTTGCTTTAGGGTGGTTGGGTCACATTTAGTGCATGGGTCCAAGTGGGTGCAAATGACCAAGTCTTGGGTTTGGTCTAGGCTAGCCATGTCAGTTGGCCCAAATAAATGTTGCATTTGGTTTAGATGATCTTAATGAACAACTTTGGTGAAGGATGGAAGTGGTTTTGTACTCAATTGAAGGGTCGATTTGAGGAAATTTAGAATTTTAATCAATTTAGTTATGTTGGGCTAAGCTTGAGTCTATTTTGGGCTAGCCTTGAGCTAATTCCAAATTGATTATTACAAATGGTCCATAGGGACCCTATGAAGAGTTTTCAACATAAATTGGATGCCAATTTGGAGGTTAAGGCAATCAATTGGGTGAAATTTGGGGAGTTAGCCAATTTGGGGCTAAATTTGGGAATTTTTTATTTAGGCCAAAATCAAATGGATTTGAGGCTTCACCAAGGCCAATTGATGGTTGATTTTGATGTGTAAGAACATTATAATAATTTTGAAACATTAATTAGGGTCAATTACTAGGCTATGGGTTCAATTTCGAGAGATTAGATCATGTGACCAAAATTGAGGGATTAACCTAAACTAAAGTTGAGCTCAAATAATGAGCCAATTAAGCTTTTATTTGCTCTAGATTGGCCATATCAAAAGTTAATTTAAGTTTAGAATTGAAATTGGGGTCAATTAAGATCCAATTGATGGACATTTGAGTTGAATTTTGGGAAATTTTGGCATTTAAGGGGCAATTTGGGGGTTTTGATCAAGGATGGTTAAATTGGACAAATTGGTTCATGTTATAGTTGAAGAAAATTAAATTGAGAATATTTGGGATTTATTGAGATTTTCTTGTAATTTTTGGAATTTTTGGATTTTTGGGCCAAGGAAGGGCATTTTGGTAATTTGGCCAATTTTGGGATTTTGGGTAATTTGGGTGTCTTCAAGGTGTTTGAAATAATTTTTGAAAAAATTTGGGTATTTTGGCTAAATTTGAAGATTTTGGCCAAATTTCGGTTCCCAAGGGTATCTGGGTAGTTTGGGGAATTTGGGGCAAAAGGCTAGGTTGGGTATCTTAGTAGAGTTGGAGTACCAACCACCATTAATAAGCCATGAACCAATAGAAACCTCATTTTGGGTCCTCTATGTAGTGTTCTTAGCTAAACCCTAGCCTAGGGCTAATGGGTTTAGGGAACCACCTACAGGAGTCTCCCAAAAGTATCAAGGGACCAAATCCTAAAAGTTCTGGGTTTAGGGTAATGAGTGATTGTGAGTACAAACAAGTGCCTTAGCCCTAGAACAACACCCATAGTTAGTTCTAAGGTCCAATAGTCCTAAGGGCGACTCATCTTGAGTGTCCCCCATAGTGACCCCACCTACAAAGTACTAGAGGTTAAGACCAACATGTGAAACTTCAAGTTGAGTAGAGAAGAGGGTAGAATTTCTAATGGTCAGGGTTCCTTTTCTAGTTTTCTAAGAATGGTCAATAGGATAGTCCTATGGCTAGACCTTAGGCTACTAAAGCAGAAAAAAATAAAATTTTCTAAGACTAGTCAATAGGAAAGTCCTATGACTAGACCTAGGCTACTAAAGAAGTTTCTAGACTCAACCAAAAGAGGTCAACAAATGGACCCCCAATAGGTGGGGTGTGCTGGGCAAGCACACCGCACGTATTGGTGTTGTCCGATGAGATCAACAGAAACCAATACAAATTCCTAAATCAATAGACCTGGAAATATATGTAGCATTGTGTGTGTGATTTGCTTCCGTTGGGGAAATTAGTGACTGCATATTTGATCAAGTCAAGAAGTAGGGACTCTTACTGGGGATTGGAGAGTAGATTTCGAGTTATGAAATTTCAGAAATTCTATAGGATGGGGATAAGTATGCAGGTGCTGACCCCGAGGTAGGAATTGAAATTTAAGTATCAATTCCAAAAAGAAAGGAGGAGTGACTGTTGAAACAAAAGAAAATAATGAAATAATACCTATCCGACAAGTTACTAGGTGGCGTATTTGCATTGATTATAGAAAATTAAACACTGCCACCAGGAAATATCACTTCTCTTTACCCTTTTTAGACTAAATAGTAGATAGACTCGCTGGGCACAAATATTTTTATTTTTTAGATGGATATACTGGTTACCATCAAATTTGTTGCTCCTGAGGATCAAGAAAAGACAACATTTACTAGTCCTTTTGGAACTTTTGCTTTTAGAGTAGACTTGCTGGGCACAAATATTTTTGCTTTTTAGATGGATATACCGGTTACCATCAACTTCATATTAGACTTGCTAGGCACAAATATTTTTATTTTTTAGATGGATATACCAGCTACCATCAAATTCCTATTGTTCCTGTCAAGAAAAGACAACATTTACTAGTCCTTTTGGAACTTTTGCTTTTCGAAGAATGCCTTTTCATTTACTAGTCCTTTTGGAACTTTTGCTTTTCAAAGAATGCCTTTTGGATTATGTAATGCATTGGATATATCGGTTACCATCAAATTGCTATAACTCCAAAGGATCAAGAAAAGACAACATTTATTTACCATAAAATTCCTATTGCTCATGAGGATCAAGAAAAGACAACATTTACTAGTCCTTTCGACTTTTCGAAGAATGCCTTTCAGATTATGTAATGCACCTGCAACATTCCAGAGATGTATGATGATTTCGAAGAATGCCTTTTGGATTATGTAATGCACCTGCAACATTCCAGAGATGTATGATGTCAAGTTAATTGATGATGGATTGGAAGTATTTATGGATGATTTCTTTGTATTTGGAACATCATTTATAATTGATGATGGATTGGAAGTATTTATGGATGATTTCTTTGTATTTGGAACATCATTTGACACATGCTTAAATTATCTTAAAAAAGTTTCAGAGTTATGCGAAAGAACTAATTTAGTTTTAAATTGGGAGAAATGTCAAATTATGGTTGCAGAAGGAATTGTGTTAGGGCATAAAATTTTGGAAGATGGTATGGAAGCAGACCCTGCAAAAATTCAAGTTATATTTAAACTAACACCTCCTACTAATGTACGAGAGGTTAGGAGTTTTCTTGGACAGGTTAGTTTTTAGAGGTGTTTTATTAAAGACTTTTCAAAAATTACTAAACCTCAATGCCAACTTTTCGAAAAGGACCAGAAATTTGAATTTTTTGAAAGCTGTTTAAAAGCCTTTGAGTTATTGAAGAAGAAATTAATCACAACCCCTATTATTGTTTCACCTAACTGGGAGAGACCATTTGAATTGATGTGTGATGCTAGTGATTATGCTATTGGAGCTGTTATTGCACAAAGATATGAAAAGATTTTTAAAGTTATATACTACACTAGTAAAACTCTTAATGATGCACAAATTAACTACACTGTTACTGAAAAAGAGTTACTGGCCATTGTGTATGCTTTAAACAAATTTAGATCTTATTTAATTGGAGCTAGATGTGTTGTGCACAGATTGTGTATGCTTTAGAAAAATTTAGATCTTATTTAATTAGGACTAAATGTGTTGTGCACACTGGTGCTTTAGACAAATTTAGATCTTATTTAATTGGAGCTAAATGTGTTGTGCACACTGATCACGTTATTAAATATCTAATGCAAAAGAAGGATGCCAAACCAAGGTTAATTAGATGGATACTTTTGATGAATTTAGATCGTATTTAATTGGAGCTAAATGTATTGTGCATACTGATCACTCTGCTATTAAATATCTTTAGATCTTATTTAATTGGAGCTAAATGTGTTGTGCATAATGATCACTCTGTTATTAAATATTTGATGCGAAGAAGGATGCCAAACCAAGGTTAATTAGATGGATACTTTTGATGCAAGAATTTGATCTTGTAGTTATTGATAGAAAGGGAACTGACAATCAAATTGCTGATCATTTGTCAAGATTAGAAAACCATGAATTATCTGACACTAACAATGAAATTACAGACAGCTTCACTGATGAACAACTTTACAATATTAATGAGTGGAAAATACCATGCTATGCTGATATTGTTAACTATCTTGTAAGTGATATTTTGTCACCTATGCTGACACATCAAAAATAAAGAAAATTCATTCATGACGTAAAAGCATATTTTTGGGATGAGCCTTATTTATATAAACAATGTAAGGATCGTATTATGAATAGATGTGTACCTTATGAAGAAAGTGATCTAATCATTTAGAAATATCATGATTCTGAATTTGGAGGACATTTTAGGATTGATAAAATTGCTTATAAAATTTTACAAGCTAGATTTTATTGGCCTACTATCTTTAGAGATTTTTATAGATACATAAAAAAATGTGATCATTGTCAACGAGTAGGCAATATATCTAGAAGAAATGAAATGCCTCTGAGAGAAGTTGAGATCTTTGACGTTTGGGGATTAGATTTTATGGGACCATTTATTCCTTCATTTGTGGATTGATGTCAACGAGTAGGCAATATATCTAGAAGAAATGAAATGCCTCTGAATTTCATGTTATGTTAAGATCTTTGACTTTTGGGGATTGGATTTCATGGGACCATTTATTCCTTCATCTGGGAACTTATACATATTAGTTGTAGTAGACTACGATTTTATGGGACCATTTATTCCTTCATTTGGGAACTTATATATATTAATTGTAGTAGACTATGTTTCTAAGGGACCATTTACTCCTTCATTTGGGAACTTATATATATTAATTGCAGTAGACTACATTTCTAAGTGGATTGAAGCGCAAGCTTTACCTCATTGTGACGCTAAAAGTGTTTCAAGATTTTTAATGAAAAACTTTTTNGCTTTACCTTGTTGTGACGCTAAAAGTGTTTCAAGATTTTTAATGAAAAATATTTTCACTAGATACGTAATGTCGAGAATGATTATTCTGATGGAGGATCCCATTTTAGGAATAAATATATTCAGAGATTGGCAGAAAAGTTTAATATTCTTCATAAAACCTCTACTNCGCATTATGGGCTTATAGGACTGCTTATAAAACTCCTATTGGAATGACTCCTTACAGACTAAANAAGTTGAGATCTTTGATGTTTGGGGATTAGATTTCATGGGATCATTTATTCCTTCATTTGGGAACTTATACACATTAATTGCAGTAGACTGCGTTTCAAAGTAGATTGAAGCACAAGCTTTACCTTGTTGTGACGCTAAAAGTGTTTCAAGATTTTTAATGAAAAATATTTTCACTAGATACGTAATGTCGAGAATGATTATTACTGACGGAGGATCCCATTTTAGGAATAAATACATTCAGAGATTGACAGAAAAGTTTAATATTATTCATAGAATCTCTACTGCCTATCACCCTCAAACCAGTGGGTTAGCTGAAGTTTCTAATAAAGAGATTAAATAAATATTTGAAAAGAGTATAAACCCTTGTAGAGTAGATTGGTCCACTAGACTGGATACTGCATTATGGGCTTATAGGACTGCTTATAAAACTCCTTTTGGAATGACTCCTTACAAACTGATTTTTGGAAAGATTTATCACTTACTAGTGGAATTGGAGCATAAAGCATATTGGGCGATTAAAGAATTCAATTATAATTTTAAATATGCTAGTAAGAATAGATTGTTACAATTGAATGAATTGGAAGAATTAAGAAATGAATCTTATAATAACGACAGAATCTATAAGGAGAAACTAAAGTTATGGCATGATCGGAAGATTAACCAGAAGAACTTTGAACCAGGACAAGAAGTTTTGCTTTATAATACTAAGCTGAAGTTATTCCCTGGGAAATTGAAGTCTCGTTGGTTAGGACCCTTTATTGTGACTCAAGTTTATACTTACAGAGCTGTTGAAATGAAAGATAAAAGGACTGGAAATAGATTTAAAGTAAATGAACATTGATTAAAATCGTATTTTGAGGGTAAAAGGCCAAATTTTAAAGAGGTTTTAATGACTAGTCAACCTGAATAATACCTGAATAGGTCGGGCTGACGACGTTAAATCAAGTGCTTTATGGGAGGCAACCCATAACTATCTTTACTTTTACTACGATTATAGTAGTTTTATTGGAAATTATCGTTAGTTTGTAGTAGTTGAACTCTACTACTCTTATTTACCCTTGAATCATCATAAAAATTGGATCCATAGAGAAAAAATAGAACGCATTCAGACAAGAGTGAAATAATGCAATTTTTTCCTTGGGCGCCTATGGCGCCATCGACACCGCCAACGACGGGTTTTTCCTTGAGAGTCTAGATAATTAAATACTAAAGGTTCACCGACATTGCCCTAGATTCCACCGACGTCGAGACCGGCGGGATGGCGGTTTCTATAGTTTGAATGGGCGGTCTTTTTACATGAGAGTTACCCCTTTAAAACTCCCAAATACACTTCCTAAGTTCATATTTCCCCAAAAACGAAGTGAAACTCCACTAAATTCATCCTTATGGAGTCTAATTCCCCTAAAAACCATAGAATGCGAGTGTACAACTGGAGAAAGTTCATTAGTGCAAAAGCGCTGTGAATCTTCAACAAGGTACTGGAGAAGAAAAGAGTAATCAAGGAATGAGGATTCGTAAATCAAGGATTGAATAATCTCTTGACTATAATTGAAGATATGATAGTACGGTGAAGATGGGAAGTGTTGTGCTACACTACAGCCGCCGTAGTTGTTCTTGTGGTGAAGGAATTTTATGCTAATTTGCATGGAATCAACCAGGGAGTCGTCTATGTGCGAGGTAGATGGATAACTTTTACTTCTACACGAATCAATAAATTATATATGATCAAGAACGTTCCTGTCTTCCATTATTCCAACTTCATCCTGATATGAAATAAAATGAATGAAATTTACCAATATTTAACGGATTAAGCTGAAGAGTGGGAAATGAGAGAAAACAGGTATGTTAGTTTTTCTGCGACACTTCTAAATCCCGTTTCTAAACACTGGCACTTCTTCATTTCTGCAAAACAGTTACTGATAATGAGGATCGGTAAAGTTTCTAAGGAAAATGCTATTCTAAATTACTGCATCCAAATGGGACTGCCGATCGATATTGGATCTATAATTGTGAAGTCTATTTTGGGCCTGATCATTCATGGATCAACTTATGGACTTGGACACCCATCCAATATTTTTTATTTTGCAGTCAGTTCCAAGTACCTTATGAAAATTAAGAAAAGGTACTTCTACATTGGAAGACTTTGGACCAAACTGAGAGATTTGCTGCCAATAAAGATGAAAATGATATGACTATTATGGTAGATCAATCGTCTCAGAATTCACTGCCTGATCAACCTTTAGTTCCGGACAAGACACTAGTGATCATGAGTAGAATCAAGAATTTGGAGAAGGAGGTACAAAATGTTATGAATGTAATTAATAATATCTCTAATTTCTTTGATAGTCTAGACTGGAGGATGAAAGAACATTTTTAGCACTCTAGACATATCGAAAGAAGTTTGATTTGGCTGATGAGAAGGATGAAATTGATAGAAGAGGATTCTATAGAAGAATTTCCATACCGACCCTTCTATAACATCTTCATTCATGTGCAATCAATGGGTGATCTCAGAGGAGAATCTAGCACTGAATCTGAAGAATAGTAAATTTACATTGCTACCTGTCTGTCTATGTGTGTAATTCGATTTGAACTTTGCATTTGCTTTGCTTTAGAATTATACTTTTAGATCTTTGTATAGTTGAGACTGAGCATAGGATGTTTGTTTTCAGGATGAGTGTTGTGGCTTGGATTGCGACGCTGAATTGATGTATTAAGGTTGAGAAAATACCAAACTTAGGTGTGTTGTGTAACATATATTGTACCCCTTGGAATTTATATATAAATGTGGTGTTTTGTGTTGTGAAAGCTTATTTGTGATAAGTACATCATTTAATCACTTAGAAATATTTCTATAATGATTGAACGGATGTCGTTGAGGCTTGAAATTGATCGAAATCATAAAAATCCAGAAATTGAATCATTTCAATAGAGCCCGCCGATGGCGCCCTAGACGCCGCCGACGGCGGACTTTTTCCGAGACTTACGATATTAATTTTATAAAGCTCACTGACGGCGCCGAAGACCCCGCCGACGGTGAGATTCCGAAAAAACACCTTTAACTGATATTTTGACATGTCAACCGCCACTATTCATCATCCCTTTCCTTTGAAAAATGTGATTCTTGACATAGGGATTGAGAGAACTTGGATTTAGGGACAATTTTAAGGCATTTAGATAGCTAATTTGATCATCTCTTAGTAAGAGCTTCACTCCAAACTACAGAAATATTTGATTTTCACCATGAATTTCTTCCACATTGAGGACATCCGAAAATTTTGAGAATGTGAAGAAATATTGGAAAGAAATTCATGGAATTTAGTTTTTAACTTGTAGAATCACTCTTAGAAGCCATTATTTGCATATTTGAAGTATATTTTAGAATTTTTCTATCATTTTGATTCAATTGAAATGGCTCCATGACAAAAGAGGTGACTTGGGTTTGACGAGTCTCGCTTCGTCAATGCGAAAGCTCAATCGAGATTTACTTCAGTGTTTGAAGGAAATAAATGTATACAAGATCGAGTTTTTGAGAGTCTGGGAGGAGAAATTGAACGAGTTATTACCGAGCAAAGTTGGGAAAAATTCTGTTACACCACCAATAAAGCTGGTGCGAATATTGTAAAAGAGTTTTATGCCAACGTGTTCTATTCTGAGGACGGATTCGTTCAAGTGCGGGAATTTTCTGTTGAATTTAGTACTACCCACATTAACTCCCTTTACAAAATCCCAGCCTCCTATAGCTGTCATTATGAAACCTTTAGTACTATGGAAGGCCCACTGAATGATGTGATCAACTTTCTCACTAATGGGAAAGGAACGTGGAAGATTAAGCAACGAGAATGAGTAAATTTTTCTGCTTCAATATTAGATGCCACATCTAAAGCGTGGCACTATTTTATTTCTTCTACTCTATTATCGGCCTATCACCACAGTGAGGTAATAAGAGATCGAGCTATTCTGAGTTTCTATATTCAAAATAACAGAAATATAAATGTGGGGAGAATCATTTTTAAGAATATATTGACCATGGCAGGGAGTAAAACAAGTGGAGGTCTAGGGCATCCTAGCCTCATTTATGCACTTTGCCAACTTTCTGGAGTGGAAGCTGGAGATGACGAGAAATGAGTTTACCTTATGAAACCCATTAGTAAAGCTAACTTCTGGAGTGAAAAGTGGAGATGAAGAATGGGTTTATCCTATGAAACCCATTAGTAAAGCTAATTTGAAGACTTTTGAATCCCACAAAAAATGGAGAACTGGGAGTAGGAGTCAAGAACCTTCTACTAGTAGAGATGCCCCCTCTACTAGTTATGACCTTCCTTCTTCTCGCTCCTTTACCCTCACTAACTTAATGAATGAGTTGACCTTGCAGTAAAAGAGTATAGAGCTAATAAATGAAAGGATTGGAGGTTTAGAACGTAGACATGCTTATGATAGTGAGTACCTTCAGAGGCATTCTGATTTTGTGATAGCTTACTACGAAGCTCATGCCCGACACTACAGAGGTGAGACTGATGTTACTTTTCCTGAATGCCCCCAATATACTCAGTATCAGCCCAATCCACCTGCCGACCAAGGTGACGAAGACATAGTATGGGGTTTTGATATCTGAATGTACTTGATGTACTTTTACTTTTATGTTTTTAATTTTTTTAATAGACATAGATGTTTGTGTGTTGTACTTTCATTTTTATTTTATGTTGTAATTGGATAATTTTTAATTATTTTTATACTTGTTTGATGTGGTAGTTGAGATTTTTTAAATTATAATGTGATGTGATTTTTATTTTGCATTTTAATTGTAAGTGTTTTGTTTAATATTGTGGATGTGTTAGTGAATTATTGTGTTTATGTAATGTTTAGTTTTGTACTTATTTCAAAATTTCATTACCCAACTCTAATGATTTATATGTGTAGAAAGCTCCTAATGTTACAGACCAGGTGAAGTAGAAATTTTTAGAAGACTGCAAAAATTTTGCAAAAATTTAAGAATGATGAAAATGCCTAAAATACTGAGGTATGATTTATATTTAGAATTTTTTTTCCACTTGTATCATTTCATATTAAAAAATTTAAGTTTGGGGGAGGGAAGAAAAAAGATTAACTATTAGATGTTCTCAATTTAAATATTTTTCAAAAATTATTAATAAGATTTTATGTAGTGAATTTAATTCCGATAACTATATTTTGTAGCTTTTTAAATGTTATGGTAGATTTAAAGGAATATTTTTGTAATGAAAATTATCTTTGTGGATTAAGATATTTAGTATAAGAGAAAAAGACTATAGTTAACTATTTAAAGTAAAGGAAACTATATTTTGAAGTGTTAAGAATCTAGAAATTCATTTGAGAAGAAAAGATTGGGACTCAATGATGTAAAAGCTATGAAATATTTATAAGGTAAAGGAATGCCTTGAGTTTCAAATTTAGGGAAAGAATGGTGATGTTCAAAATCATTAAAGGCTATCCAAATATAATAATCCTCACTTGAAAAAGGAAAAAAAAAGGATTGACTACAATCCCAGAAAATAAAAGAAAAGTATATATGATTGAAAGCAATCCAAATGAAAAAGAAAAAAGAAAAGAAAGAAAAAAAATATGAAAGCGAGGAGAAGCTTGAGGAGATGTTTAATAAAAAATTGGCTTCGCTGGACCTACCTAAAGGGAAAACCTAATTACATTCTGAAACTTATATTTATGGATTAGATCTTTTACTAGTAGTGTTATCATGAAATTCCTATCATTTGAATTTTCTAAGTGACTTAATATTGCAACATAAAGTCATTCTTGAAATGAATAGATGACTAGAACTCTTAAACTTGATGACTAGATAAATCTTGTAGCTACAGAGTTAATTTAAATACTTGAATTTTTTCTAAGAATCTCACTATGGTATTTATTTAAATCAAACTTATAGTATTTCTGAATTAAAATTTTACTACAATAGATCCTAACTTTTATGTAGTAATAAAATTACTTGAGGACAAGTAATAGTTAAGTTTGTGGGATTTTGACCAAAGGAAAATATGTTGAGATTCTCATACCTATTTTACATTATTTTTTATGATATTGCACTTTAAAGAAAGGTATTTTTGATGTCTTAATGCAGGAATGATGAATTAGGATCATTGGAGAAAAAAGAGGCAAAAAGGATCAAATTTGGAGCGAAAAGGACCAAAATGTGAAGATATGAATTAGGGCGCCGACGGTGACAAATTCTCGAGACTCTATATCTAATAATATAGAAGGGCAACCGACGGCGCCCTCAAAGCCGCCGACTGCGAGATTGGTGGTTATGTCCCAAAATGCATTGAATGTGGACGATTTTTGGAGGGATGCTTAGGCAACTCTTGGGAAAACTCATCCACATCTTTAAAGAGAAGACTTTGGCCGAAAATGAATGAGGTGCTAGGGAAGAGACACAAGAGTTATAGATATTGGAGGTTAGAGAGGTTCGAGTAGTGTGTCTAATTGTGAGGAATTCTTCGAGAGATTGTCAGAGTGGAGGGAAAGTGAGAGATTTCTTCCTCCTTGCAGCTTTGAAGAGGAATTTTTTGTGCTTTAAAGAAAGGAAGAGATTCAAAGGAACTTCGAGAAGTTTGCTTGGGGAGTAATGAGAGATAAGTGTTATTAACTTGTGGTAGTTTGTATGACTTTGCTTTTATATATGAATTTTGAGTTTTTTTTGGTCTTCCCCATGAGTTCTGAGTTGTTTTCTCTGTCTTTCTCCTTATCTTAAGATTTGTGAAATGGTGATTTAAATTTGTTGAGCCATGAAAATATTAAAGAAGTTGTGCTGATCTTTCCACTTTGATCTTAATTTACTTTCAATCTGGTCAATTCATTGTTAAAATATGTTGAGTTTTACAACTAAAGTGAAGATTATATTCTAAGATTCAGGGAGGTCAAAGCCCTTGGAAGTTGGGTGCAAATAAATAAGGAAATAAAATTATCAGGCGTAGAATTGTAGATTTTAGAGTGACAGACTAAAATCCCTAATTCGGTCCTATCGTTTAGGTGCTGAAGTGTAGACGTTAGCCCTCAGGCTAGGGGAACGTGGGAGCTCCAAAGTGAGAGCCGGTATCCTCCTAGCCTAGCTGCAGATTCAGTATATAAGCGTATGTTTAGTCAATGTTCTTTGTGCCTGGATCAAAAGGTAAACAATAAGTATGCTCTTATTTGGCACAATCCAATTTGAACTGATTCACTTTGTCCATTCACTATAATTTCTTAACAAGGATAAGGATGCTTTCTTATATATTGAATATCACATTAAAAACTTTATTAGTATAATTATTTATTTAAGAGTTATTAAACTTACATATTTATTTCAATTGCCTATTAGTCACAGATAAGCAATTTGAATTCCATTGTTGCAATTAAGTATTGCTTTTCTAAAATTCTAGTTCATAGTTCTAATATTACTCCTTGTGGGATCGATATCTAGGGCTCCATTAGAGCCTTATATTACTTGAGTGATACGCATACTTGCGTTGATAAGTGTGACTTTACCATTATTAGATATTTTATATATACATCTTTATCAAATCTATAACCGTTGTTAAGTTCTTGGTGCCGTTGATGAGGAATTAAACCTTTTAGTAGTAGTATTAAATGCTTGTATTTTTAAGCATAATAAAGTCAGTGTCAATGGCGAGGGAGATAGAGATATCAAGAGTAAGAGAGAGTGAGAAAGTGAGCAGGAGAGAAAGAGTAAGGGGAAGGCAATGAGAGTAAGAGAGGAGGGGATGGGAGAGAGAGATCAGTTGATCCTTTAATCTTTCTAACTCACTCTCCCTGTCTTTCTATCTCTCTCATGTGAGAGAGAGTTAGTGAGAGGAGAAATAGCGAGAGTGAGTTAGAGAGCTAGGAAGGAGGGTGACTTAGATAGTCAGGCAGAGAGAGAGTAAGAATAGAGATAGAACAAGAGAAAGAATGAGAGAAGGGGGAGTGAGAGAAAGAGAGATAGAGAGGGAGAGTGATAGTGAAGGAGAAAAAGATAGATAAGCGGAGATAAACAAAGAAAGAGGGAGGTAGAGAGAGGCAGAATTTAAGTGGGAGGGGGAGAAACACCAAGAGTGAGAGTGAAAGAAGAGGGATAACTATGGAGAATGAGAGAGAGAGAATGATAGAAAGAATAAGATAATGAGAATGATAGAGAGTTTAGGGAGAGAGAAGATAGAAGACTGAGAAGGCAAACATGACAAAGGGAGAGAAAGAGTGAAAGAAAGATGGGAGGGAGTTAAAGTGCAGATAAGGGTGAGTAGAAAAGAAGGAAGAGAGAGGGAGGAAGAGGGCTAGAAATGAAGCTAAAGGGAATGAGAGTGAGGGACTGTGTAAGTGATGGAGCGATGGAGGGTGGTGATGAGGGAGAGAGAGATCTTCACTAGCTCTCTATCTATATCTTTCTATTACTCTCATTCTCAGAAACTCTCCCTCTTCTCTCAATCTCGCACTCTTCCTCTCTCACTCCCCTCTCATATCTTATTTCTCTCTACCTCCTTCTTTATTGCTAGAGAGATATGGATAGAGAGAGTAGAATAGGGAATGATAGCAAAGAGAGAAACAGATAGGGAGATGTTGAGAGTGGTGAAAGGGAGAGAGTGAGAGAGAGGTTGGTGGTACAAGACATTGAGTGATTGAGTGAGGGATATAAATTGAGGGAGAGATAATGAGAGAGAGGGAGAGAGAGGGAGGGGGATAGAAGACTCAGATAGTGAGAGAAGAGAAATAGAGAATAGAAATGGTAGGGGAGAGGTAGATAGTTATGAAATGGAGAGTGAGATAATGAGAAATATATCAAGAGAAAGAAAGAGAGAGAAATAACAAGGTAGAAGGGAGAGAGAGATTAGACAGTGTGATATAGCTCTCTCCATTCTCTTTGCTCATGCTCCCTCCCTCCCTCTCTCTATGACTCTCACTCTCTCTTTCTATGTCTCTCCTCTCACACTCTCTCTCCCTCCCTCTCTTTTCCTCTATCTCACAGTCTCTTCCTCTTCCCTTATTCTCTATCTCTATCCTACTTTATTTACTTATTTTCTAGCTTCTTGCTCCCTTTCTTTCTCTTCCCACCATTTAGATAGCTTCTTTTCTCATTCTCTCTATCATTCATTCTCTCTCATGCTCCCTCCCCCAATCTCTTATTTTTCTCTTACTCACTCTCTCTCTCACTCTCCCTTAATCCCTCCCTCTCTATTTTTCCCCCTCTCTCTTTCTTGATTCTTACACTCTATCTCTTTCTCTTTCCCTTTCTCTTGCTTGCTTTCTATCACACTCTCTCACTCTCTCCCACCATCTCTCTTGTTATCACTTCTTTTGCTCTCTCTAGATCTTTTCTCTCACAGTCTCTCTTTCTTTCTTTCTCTCCTTCCATCTTTAAAATTATCTCTCATTCTCTCTCTTTTCTTTTCTGTCTCTCCCCCTCTCTCACCATTGCTCGTCCTCTTGCTATTTTTATCTTTCATTCTCTCTCTCACTTTCTCTCCCTCATGCTCTCTCTCTCATTCTCTATCTCTCATTTGTTATTTTCCTCTCACCCTCCCTCTTCCCTTCCTTTCTTTCTATTACTATTCTCTCTTTCTCTTTCTTTGTCTTTTCTCTCCCTCTTTTGCCTCTCACTCTCCCATCCCTTTCTCAATCTCATTAGAAGTGTGAGAGAGTGAAGGTATTGGGCCTCTCTCTCTCCCTCTCTTTCCGTCCCTCCCCTGCTCACTCTCCCCCACTCTTCTCATTCTATCTCTCTATTACTCTCTATTACTCTCCTTACCTCTCTATCCGTCCCTCTTTTTCTGACTCTTTCTCCATATCTCAATTTTTATCTCTTACCCTTCTCTCTACCACTCTCCCTCTCTTTATTCTCGTTCCATCTCATCTCTTTCTCTCACTCTTCTCTCTATCTCACTCTTTCTCCCTTTCTCTCATTCTCACTGTCTTTGTTGTTCTTGCTTGCTTACCTCTGTTCACTCTCTCTGTCTCATCATATCTCTTTCTCCGTCACATTCTACCTCTCCCTACCTCCCTATCTTATTTATTATTTTCTCTCTCCCTATCTTCATTCTCTCAAGCCCTCTATCTCTCTTTCTCTTTCTAACACTTTCCCAGTCACTTGTCGTTCTCTCATGTTCTCTCTCCTCCATCTACTCTCTCATCTCCTCATGATATCTCTTTCTTTTGCTTTTTGCTTCTCTCATCTCTCTCTTATTCGTATCATAGAAAGGGAAGGGATGAAAGATAGAAAGAATGAGAGAGTAGTTTCTCTATAACTCTCTCCCTCTCTCACTCTTTATTTATTTCATCTTTCCCTCACTATCACTCTCTCACTCCTTGTCTATTGTGAGTGATAGAGTGAGAAAGGAAGGGAGAATGTGAGAGATAGACAAAGAAAGAGATGGAGTGGATATGAGAGACGCAGATAAATAGGGCTAGTGAGAAAGAGCAAAAGAGAGTGAGTGTAAAAAGAGAGAGAGGAGGGAGAACGCAAGAGTTGGAGTGGGAGAGAGATACTGATTGAGAATGACATTGTGAGAGAAGAGGGAGAGTGATAAAGAATGGAAGAGAGTGGGCAGAAATTGAAGGAGAGGGAGAGCTCTTTCTCTCTCTCACACATGCACACACATAACTCTCTTTCTCCTTTCCCGTCTCTCTCAAAGTATCCCAATAGTTCTCTCTCTCTTTTCTTACCTCAACTCTCTCCACACTAACTCTCTCACACTTGTGCCCAACACCACACTCACTCTCACGTACACATACACACTCTCTTACTTTCTTTCTAACCCTCCCTCCCTCTATTTTCTCTCTCTTCCCCCTCTCTGCCTCTCTCACTCCCTTTCTCATCTTTTCTCTCTCACTTTATCTCTCTATCTCCAGCTCTATCTCCCTCTTAGCCTCCCTACACTTTTAACTCTCACCCACTCTAGATCTCTTCCATACTCTCTCTCTCTCTTCTATTCTCTCACTTCTCTTTCTCTTCCTCTTTCACTCTTTTTCCCTCCCTCCTACCCTTTAAACGAAGGGAGAAGGGGAGAGTGTGAGAGAGACAATGAGAGAGAGTGTGTGTGAGAGAGAAACGTTGAGAGATCTCACTCGCTATCTCTCTTATGCTCTCTTTTCTAACTCTTGTTCTCTTGCTCTCCCTATAACACATGCTCTATTTTTTCACTCTCTCCCTCACTCTATCACCTCACACTTCTCTTTCTAGCTCATTCCCTTTTACTCTCTCTCCCTAACTCTTCCTCGCTCTCTTAATCATACTCTCTCTCTCCCTCTCTCTCTCTCTCTCGAACTTCATTTTTGTCTCTATTGCACTTTCTCTCTTTACTTCCTCACTGACCTTTTTCACACTCTCCTTTTCACTATTCTCTCTCACATTCTTTGTCTCTCTCTCATCTTGTGAAGCTCTCCAACCCTCACCTTCTCTCTCACACATTCTAACTTCTCTCTCTAACTCTCCATTTCTCTCACAATTCTTATCCCCTCTTCTCTCTCTTAATCACTTATTTATCTCTCTTTTTCTCTCCCTCTCATGCTCTCCGACAAGCTCTCCCTCCTATCTCTAACTCTATCTTCTTTTACATTCACTCTCCCACTCCCTCAATGTTTCTCTCCCTCTTGTATCTATCTCTTACCCACTCTCTCCCACCATGTCTCTCACACTCTCAGTAGCACTCCCTCTTTTCTAACTCTCTCACTCTTTCTCTCTCCCTCCTCTCCCACATTCTTCTTCACTACCACATACATTTTTATGCTCACTCACCACCCCTTTCTCTCTCCTGCTCTCCCTCATTCTCTCCATCCCTCTTTCACCTTTTTTCCTCATAGAAACACACACACACACACACACTCTCTCTCTCTCTTTATTTTCCTCTTACTCTCTCCATCTCTTGATCCCTCTTTATGTGTATCACCCTCCATATCTATATCTCTCCTTTTCTGTATCTCACTTTATCCTTCTCTCTCTCCCTCTCACTCTCCCTCCTCCTTTTTCGCTTTATATCTCTCTTGCTCTCCATCTCATTTTCTCTCACTCCTCTCACTCTCTTACTTCATCACTATTTCTCCCCTCTTTTTTACTCTCTCTTTCATTCCATCACAAGAGAGAGAAGAGAGAGAGAGTGATAGTGATGAGTGAAGGAGAGAGGAGGAAGATCAAAATAGAGAGAAAGCGAGGAAGGGGGAAAAGAGATTAAAAGAGAGAGAGAAATGAGAAAGAGATAGAGAGCTCTATTCCTTTACCTTATTTTGTCTCTTTATCTCTCCCTCAATTTGACTTATCTATCTATCGAAAGGGAGGGAGGGAGAGAGGTACAAGAGCAACAACACAAGAGAAAGTGCAACAGATTGGGAGAGTGATAAAGAGATAGAGTGATAGAGGAGAGGAAGATAAAAAGAGAGAGATGGAGGAAGAGAGGCAAGAGAGAGGGTGAGAGAGGAGCGAGAAAGTGATTAAGAAAGATGGTAGAGAGTGTGTGTGTGAGAGATAATGAGAGATTGTGAGAGAGAGTTAATGAAATAGAGAGAAAAAGAGGGAGAAATAGATATAGAGTGAGAAAGGGGAGAGATATATATAAAGATAGAGAGACAGAGGGAGAAAATAGTGTGTGAGATTGATAGAGTGATAAAGAGTTAGTAAAGAGATATAATAAGACAAAGTGTATGACAAAGAAATATTGAGAGAGAGAAGATAAAATAAGATAATAGAGAGAGAAATATGAGTTAGTAAGGGTGAAAAAAAATGTGAGGGAAGGTAAGGGGTAAGAGAGAGAAATGAAAGAGTGAGGAAGAGAGAAGGAGGAATTCAGAGAAAAATGAGAGAGATAGTTTGAGAATGTGGGAGAAAAAAAAGGCAAAGTGCAAACAGAGGTAAAGTGAGTGTGAAAGAGAGAAGGAGGAAGTAAAGGAAGAAGTAAGAATGTAAGAGAAAGTGTAAGAGAGGAATAAAGAGGTGAGTGGGAGAGAGAGAGAGGGAGAGAGAGGGAGAGAGTAAGAAATAAAGGGGGAGGGTGAGAGAGATATTAAGAGTGAGATAGAGGGAGAGAGCGAGTGAGAATGAGAGAGGGAGAAAGGGTGGGTGAGAGAAGAGGAGGGACAGTGGAAGAATGAAGGAGAGGAGACCAAGACCTAAAGAGAGTTAAAGATAAAATGAGTTAGAGTGGGAGACTTAGTGAGAAAAATGGGAAAGAAAACTAAGGGAGGGAGAAAAGATAAAAAAAAGCGAGGAAGAAAGGTAGATAAGTATATAGTTAGAGAGACTGAGAGATAGAGATATAGTGAATGATAAAGTGAGAGAAGTTGATAGTACGAGAAAAAGAGAGAGAGAAGAGGAAGGGAAAAAGGATGGTGGGATGGAGGGAGGGTGAGAAGGTGGGAGGGATGGGAGAGAGAGCGTAATTGAGGGAGAAGAGAGTTCATACACAAAAAAATTATAATTTTATGTATACATTTTATACCTAAATTTGGTGATATTGCACTTTAATAAAAGATTTTTTCATATTGTGTTGCACGTATATTGATTTTAGGCATTTGGAGAAAAAATTAGCAAAAAGGAAGAAATTTAGAGTCAAAATGTAGATTTTTATCATATTGTTGCTAGAGGAACCAAATTACTTAATAGAGGCACCATAATGACACCAGAGGCTCTATAATTTAGAGAGAAGCACTGATCTTCAGTAAATAGGCTCCAGAGATGGATTTGGACGAATTTTTGGTAGTTTTTCACTATTTTTTTATGTTCTAGAAGGCTCCAAGTAATTCAAATTCCCCATGGAGTGGTTCAATGCATCTAGACACTTAGGGAAGGCTCTGGAATGAAGAGACATTTCTTTTGGATGAAGGGATTTTTCTCTTGGTGTGAAGAGGTGTGTCTCTTGGGGAAAATGAGGGATTTTTGAATTTCTTTGACGAAGAGGAGCTGGCGCCACTCTTAATAAGCCTTGAAGTGATTCTTGGTGTGTCGTGTGGAGTATTCGGAGAAGGAGAGTCTAGGGTTTGGTTTTGTGTATGGATATGATTTTCTTCTAGAGTTGTAAGAGGAGAGGGAAGGCGAGAGATTTCTTCTTCATTACACTTCTAAGAGAGAATTAAGTGTAATTGTAAAGAGAGAAAAAGCTTAAAGGGAACTTTAATGGTTTTGCTTGAGGAGGAGTGTGAGATAAGTTCTATTCTTTTCTTTCTTATTTTGTAAACTTATTTTTATATATAAAATCCATGTTTTGTTGTATCTTCCTCATGAATTCTGAGTAGTCTTCTTTGTCCTTCTCCCTACAATGAGATATAGTTTAGTAAAGAATTAATATTGTCGTGCAAGGTTTGAAATGTCAAAATATTTTGATGATTCGAATTTTGATCTTCCTTTACTTTTCAATCTGACCAATTGAACTGTTAAAACTTGTTGAGAAACATAAGATCTGAAAGGGCTATGTATTCAACAATAAGGTGAGAGTCACATTCGATTTCATGGATGAGAAAGTAGTTCATGAGGTTGAGTGCACATAAATAGAGAAATATACTTTGATGGTCGTAGAATTAGAGATTTTAGAGTGACAAACTAAAATCTTTAATTTGTTCTAATTGTTTGAAAATAAAGCAAGATGTTAGCCCACAAGCAAGGGGGAAGTGGGAGCTCTTGAGTGAGAGCGAGTATCCTCCCAGGCTAACCATAGATTTAAGGATCAAACTCTAGATTAGCTAATTTTCTTTATGCACTTGACAAAAGAATAAGAATAGGATTGCTCCAGTTTGGCACAACATATTTTATATAATTTTAAATGATTTTAATTACTTCACTAACCATAAACTCATTGTAATGGGAAAGGTTACTTTCTTAAATTTGAAATCTTTGTTACAAAACATTGTTTAGTTTTAGTAAATTTAACTTTGAAGTTTAGAAAATAGCTTAGTTGACTTAGTTCTTTTAGCTACATTACATTAGCATACAATAAATTTATTTTCGATTTGGTCTTCTTACTTGAGGTTTTACAATTTGAAAAATGTGTTTTACTTTATAATTATAAGAATTTTCACCTCCTTGTGGAAACAATACTTAAGATTCTATTAGAGTCCTTTATTACTTGAGCGATAAGTATACTTGTGGAATTACTAGGTTTGGCAGCTTACAGATTTTAAAATATAAAATTATTTGCACTAAAGTAATTTTTATTGTGATTGCTCTATATATTAAATAATTGGTTGTTGTGTGCTTTTTAGTATTAAAAGTTATTTACACCGCATAGAGAAAGCCCACATCAAATTTTTGGCGTCATTGCCGTAGAGGTAATGGTAAATTACTTTATAATTTAGAAGACTTTGTTTGAAGTGAAAAACTTATATTAAGAAAAATCGTAGTTTAATAAAGATTTTTATATTTTAGTGTGTTTGTGTATGCATAGTTTAAGATCTAAAGGTTTAGTACCTTTGGAATCAGAGTTAAAAAGAATTTTTAGAAAAATTTGAAAATCACAAAAATAATCAAAAAATTTGAACAAAATGGTTAACAAATTAAATAATCAAGAAATTGAAAATAAACATTATCAGAGACCTTCAAGAGATTATGTCAATCCTATAGTATAAGAAAGTCACTTAAGTATACAAAAACCTGTTGTAGAGGCTAATTCATTTGAGCTTAAACCTGTTATTATCAAAATAGTACAAAATAATCAATTTGGGGAACACCGACAAAATATCTGAGCTTACATCTTGCCAGTCTTCTAGAATTATGTGCTACATTTAAATAGGATGGAGTGTCAAATGCTGTCGTTAGACTTAGACTTTTTTTTTTTCACTAAGGGATAAAACTAGGATATGGTTAAACTTTTTACCACCTGGATTTATTAAAAATTGGGGAAAATTATCACAAAAAGTTTTATCTAAATATTTCTCACCATAAAAAAATGCTAAGCTTAGAAATGATATCACTTCTTTTTGTCATTTTGAAGGAGAATCAATAAATCAAGCTTGAGAACGATTTCAAGACCTCCTTAAGAAGTGTTCACACTATGCGTTACCAGATTGACTAATAATTCAAACCTTTTATAATGGATTAGTCGGATCTCTTAGATCTTTAATTGATGCTAATGTTGGTGGATCATTAATGTCAAAACCATTTGATGAAGCATATTCTTTAATTGAAGAGATGACTACTAATAATTTTCAATGGCCCTCTAAAAAGGTAACTCCAAAAAGAGTAGCTAGTATTCATAATTTTGATGCAATATCTATTTTGGCTTCTCATATTGTTATAATATCAATGATGATAGCTCAATCTGGAATGAATTATTCTCATACATCTCCTATGCCTGACTAAAATTTATTGGGACAAATGTTAGATTCCTAATTATCATATGAAACTTTAAATACAATAAATAATTGAACTAATAATCCAAATTCTAATTATTATAATCCTGGTTGGAAAAATCACCCTAATTTAAGTTGGAATAATAATAATTCTAAAGCTGTAAATCCGCAATGGGGGAACATTCCTGCAAACCATTGGGAAATTCAAACAACCAGGGAAACACAAACTATAAACCTTATTATCCTACTAGTTTTAATAGCAATTCACAAATTAAAGAGAAGAAATTGTCAAAGGAAGAATTAAAATTGCAAATGTGAAATCACTTACAAAATCAAGGAGCACTATTACAACGTTAAGGAGCTGTAATTAGAAATATGGAAAATCAATTGGGACATATTGCTATGCACTCAGAAATAGACCTTTAGGAACTTTGCCTAGTAATGTTGAAATTAATCCTAAAGATCAGAACAAAGATCAAATTAAGGCGATTCAACTGAGAAGCGAAAGAAAATTAGAAACAAAAGTTCAACAAGAGATTGAAGTTGAGAAAGAATGGGTGGAGAATGAAAAGTCTAGCAATGATTTTCATTTTGATTCAGAATATCTTATTAAACCAATGAAAATTACTGTAGAATGACCACCACCTCGATTTCCTCAAAGATTGAAATAGCATAACAAAGATAACAATTTATGAAATTCTTAGAAATATTGAGGACACTAACTATAAATATTCCATTTGTTGATGCCCTAGAATAAATGCCAAGATATGTGAAGTTTATAAAGGATATACTTAATAAAAAAGGGAAGTTTATAGATAATGAGACTATTGCACTTAGTGAGGAGTGTAGTGAAATAATTCAGAAAAAGCTTCCTGAAAAACTTAAAGTTGCTGGTAGTTTTACTATTTCTTGTTCTATTAGAAAAAGTTTTCTTGGAAAGTCTTTATGTGATTTAAGAGCTAGTATTAATCTTATGCCTCTATTGATTTTCAGAAGGTTGGGTTTTGATAAAAGTTTTCTCTGCTACTGTAACTCTTCAATTAGTTTATCATTCGATTACCTATTCTAAAGGAGTTATAGAAGATGTATTGGTAAAAGTTGATAAATTTATCTTTCCTATGAATTTTATTGTGTTAGATATGGAGGAAGATAAAGAAATTCCTATCATTTTAGGGAGACCATTTCTTGCCACGGGAAGACCTTTTATAGATGTACAGAAAGGAGAGTTAACAATGAGAGTCAGTGATCAAGAAGTTACATTTAATATATCAAAATCAGTAAGATACCCAGCAAAAGGAAGAGATAATGAATGCTTCAGAATGAAAATTAATCATTATTTAAGAATCGAATATTTCACAGATACATTTGAAAAAAAACTGAAGAAGAAAATTTGGAGCATGAAGATGAGGACATAATTCAGGATAAATCTATAGAAGTGAGTAATGAGGAATTGGATTCTATTCATGAGTAATTTGAACTGTTAGATACTACGGATAATAAAAAAAATCTTATTTCTTCAATTGTGAAACCTCTTTAACTAGAAATGAAAACACTTCCTACACATTTAAAATACGCCTTTTTAGGAGATTTATCTACATTATCTGTTATTGTATCCTTATAATTAATTGAAGTACAAGAACAAAAGTAGTTTGAAACTTTAAGAAGATATAAGAAAGTCTTTGGATGAACATTAACTAATTTCAAAGGAATCGGTCCTTTAATTTGTATGCACCGAATTCTATTGAAATAACATCATGAAACAAAAGTCGATCCTCAAAGGACCTTAAACCCTATGATGAAAGAAGTTGTCAAGAAAGAAATTTTAAAATGGTTAGAAGCTGGAATAATATATCCTATTTCAAACAGTGCTTGGGTAAGTCTAATTCACTATGTACCTAAGAAAGGGGGTGTGATTGTTTCAACTAATGAGAATAATGAATTAATATCAATACGACAAGTCACTGGTTGGTGAATCTACATTGATTATAGAAAACTAAATTCTACAATTAGGAAGGATCACTTTCCTTTACCTTTTTTGGACCAAATGTTGGATAGGCTAGCTGGGCACAAATATTTTTGCTTTTTGGATGGATATGCTAGTTATCATCAAATTTCTAGTGCTCCTGGGGATCAAGAGAAGACAACATATTTGAGTCTTTATGGTACTTTTGCTTTGTGACGAATGCCCTTTGGTTTATGTAATGCACCTGCAATATTTCAAAGATGTATGATGTCAATTTTTAGTAATTTAATTAAAAAGGGATAGAAGTCCTTATGGATGATTTTTCGGTGTTTAAAACTTCATTTGAATCATGTCTAAATAATTTAGAGAAACTTCTATAATGATGTGAAAAGACAAATTTAGTATTAAATTAGGAAAAATGTCAATTCATGGTTGCAGGAGGAATTGTACTTGGGCATAAAATTTCTAAATATGGAATGGAAGTAAATCCGACAAAAATTCAAGTTATACATAAATGATCTCCTCCTACTACTATGAGAGCGGTTAGACATTTTTCAGGACATGCTAGTTTTTACAGGCGGTATATAAAAGATTTTTCAAAAATTCTAAGCCTTTATGCCCACTTTTGGAAAAGGATACAAAATTTTATTTTAATCAACAGTGCCTTAGTGCCTTGGCATTATTAAATGAAAAATTAATCACAACCCTTATTTTCACCTGATTGGGAAAAATCATTCGAGCTAAAGTATGATGCAAGTGATTATGCAATTGGAGCTATTTTAGGCCAAAGATATGATAAAATTTTTAAAGTATATATTGTGCTAGTAAAACTTTAAATGATGCTCAAATTAATTATGACACTACTGAAAAAGTGTTATTAGCAATTTTTTATGATTTTTATAAGGTTAGATCATATCTGATTAGAGCTAAATGTGTTGTGCAAACAAACCACTTTGCTATAAAATATTTGATGCAAAAGAAGGATGTGAAACAAAGATTAATTAGATGAGTACTTCTGATGTAAGAATATTATTTTGTGGTAGTAGAAAAGAAGGGATCTGATAATCAAAAAGCTGATAATTTATCTAGGCTAGAACAAGAAGAAAAAATTGACCTTGAAAGAGAAATTAACAAAACCTTTCCAGATTAGCAACTATATACTGCTAAAGAATGGGAAATAACATGGTATGATGATATTGTGAACTATATTATTAGTAATGTTTTACCATATAGATTGATAAAGCCATAAGTGAGGAAATTTATTTATGATGCCAAATTTTACTTTTGGCAGGACCAATATTTATACAAACAATATAAAGATTTAGTTATTCAGAGATGTGTGCTTTA